>JBBBDQ010000324.1:6765000-6885000 GCA_037127315.1 Ascarosepion bandense
CATTAGCGTGGGAAATTATTTGTACGTCAAGATACATTCTATGTGAAACACGAAAGAAGATTGGGTCGAAAATCCATAGCAACCTATGATGAATGAATGGGGAAATCACAACTTCATTAATGAATAATTTCCAACTGTTTTGCTGTAATATCTGTAATCTATATTGTTTCTGTGGAAATAAATACGAAACGATGAATTTGGTGCATTTACCACATAAAAGGATGTGCGTTGTGGTGCAGTGGATATCGATTCGGAACAACAAATCGGGGAGCCCAGTTCGAATTCCATTTGAATAGCCTTACAAGCTAATACCCTTGTGTAATGTATTAATCGCCCCTTCCTTTCAGTTATGAGATAAAAAAAACAGGAGAGATTGGGGTCTAAAGCCTTGGATGGAAACAGTCTACCGCAGAAAGGAATGCCAACCTACTGCGAGATAATCTTCTGCCCAGTCAGTCATGTCTCTTTCGAGACATGATGGCTCAAAGCGTGTATCACTTATGGCACTTACATGACTGACTAAATATAATATTTGAAAACATGATTAAGGCTTCTACTGGACATAAAGTGGAGGATCACTTTTATATAGTTATGAAGTAATAAATTGATCCCCCATTAATTACTATTTAACATTATAATACATCTCCTCCCCCTCTAGCTATGAGTCAAATTACAGGGCAGATTGGGCTCTTTAGCTATGACTGGCAACCAGTCTACGGCAGAAAGCAATTACTGGATTATCTTGTGCCCAGTCAGTCATGTCTCTTTTGAGACATGATCTCCCAATGTGCTCATCAGATATGGCACTTAACTGACGGTCCGCATAAAAACATGCGTCATTTACTCAAAATCATTACATTTTCCACAGCTTAAAATGTAATGCAAACATATGAAGATATATTTTATTTAATGATCCCCAAAACTATGGATTCAATATAAAATACAAGGTGGCTTATTTTAAAATTAAAAAAAAAAACATAAATTACTCAATATGAACTTTGCCTACGTAGATTCATTCAACATGTAAATATATTCAGTATTCAGATTTTTTTAAAAATCATTTCACCGCAAACAAGGCAGGATTTACACTAGTACACGGGTGGGTTAGGCGAGAGAAAAACTGGAGACAGTGGTTAGTTAGGAAAGTATAAAGAATAAATAGAATTCAAGAATATAGAAGATAACAATTGATGTAACATTTAAATTTCTTGAAATTGTAGCTCTCAGGGAATAACTATAACGATAGTGAGTTCTACAAGCGGAAAATGCGAGAAAATAAACCATAGTAGAAGATGCAGTTATATTTAACTATTGCAACGGTTAAATAGTGGGACCTTGATGCCAATCTAGTCTTCTTTTATGTGTCTTGTTCTTTTAGGACGTTCGCGATCATAGCTTTCCAAGTCTCCCTATCCCTTATTAGCACGCTTTCTCTTGTTACACCCCTCAACCCCCGTTCTGTCACCCATCTGCTCACGCCCTTCAAATATGTTATCCGCTGCTTTTCCCTGTCTCTTTTCCCTGCTATCTGGCTTGTTAGTATCAGGTTCTCCAAGCCCTCCAGCCTCATTGAATGTCCCAGGAAATTTAGCTGTCCTTTCCTGATGCTCAGTATTAATTTCCTTTTCATTTCCACTTTTCGAAAAGCCTCATGTAGCACGCTTACTTTCATGTTGTCGGAGAATAAACGAAAAAGTTGTGGGAGCAATTGCCATAAAATTTTAACAGAAAACACAGAGGGAAATCACGCCAAGTCGACGATAAAGTAATTGGTCACAATACCAAGTCAGGATCGATTAAATTGTAAATGATTTTTTTTGTATTTTGTCAAGAACATCGAGATGAATTGTATCAGCATCCGACCAGATATATTAACAGTATTCAATGTAGAGCTCAATTGTCGATTTACAAATGTGCAAGATAGATTCAAACGAGAAACTCGAGATGAATAGCAGGAGCACCCGATTAGATATGGTAACAGTATTCAATGCTCAGACGAATTGTAGATTTATAAATGAGCAAGATAGATTCTGACGAGAACCTCAAGATTATTAGAAGGAGCACCCGATCGCATATGGTAACATTATTCAATGCGCAGACGAATTGTACATTTATAAATGTGCAAGATAAATTCTGACGAAAACCCCGAGATGAATAGCAGGAGTACCCGATCAGATATGGTAACAGTATTCAATGCACAGACGAATTGTAGATTTATAAATATGCAAAATAGATTCTGAAAATAAAACTTTCTGGCACCCCACATCGACTAAACCTTCCTAACTTTAGATGCAGATATTGATTCCATGTAGTCGTTCAACCTCAGATCAGTTAAAAAAGACTGAGCTAAAGAGGTTCATTATATAGCTGTCCAGGAGACGAGTATCAGCCTTGCTAATCGTAGGCAGGAAATTTTCTGTGTGGTGGTTAAATAAGCACCAGGGATAAGGAGACTTGGAAAGCCATTATCGCCTATGTCCTGAAAGAACAAGGCACATACAAGAAGACTAGATTGGCATCAACGTCCCACTATTTAACCGTTGCAATAGTTAAATATAACTGCCACTTATACTATGGTTTATTTTCTCGCATTTCCCGCTTGTATAACTTCCTACCGTTATAGTGATTGCCTGAGAGCTATAATTTCAAGAAATTTAAATGTTACATCAATGGTCATCTTCTATATTCTTGAATCCTGTTCATTTTTTATACTTTCCTAACTAACCACTGTACCCAGTTTTTCTCTCACTTAACCCACCCGTGTACTAGTGTAAATCCTGCCTTGTTTGAGGTGAAATGATTTTTTAAAAATCTAAATACTTAATATATTTACATGCTGAATGAATCTACGTAGACAAAGTTCATATTGAGTAAATTATGTTTTTTTTTTTATTTTTTTAAAATATGCCACCTGAATTTTATATTGAATCGATAGAGAAGCTTTGTTTTGGAGAGATTAAAATTTACAAATCATTGCCTGTTCCAGTTAACCACTGATTAAAGATTCTTTCTAAGAACAGCTGCATGATTTACTTTGACAAATTTGGAAATCTGCATAATTTCCACCTAAAGAAATGATGACACCATCAAGATCATTAATGAACATTAGAAAAAAATGTTTGACTATAAGGATTACTTATATTCGTGTAAAATGATCTGGAGCGTTCCTTTTTAAAACGATTTTCATTTCACATTTTGATAGGAAGGATTAGATTAAATCACACAATCGTCCAGTAATACCGTAACCCTAGAGCTTACGTAGAAGATCATGCCACTCTGTCAAACGCTTTCGAGATATATTTAGTCACAGCTCGATCTTCGTCATTGTTAACAAGTGCCTGGTGTACATATTCAATGATGGCCGTTAGCACATCAGCGGTAGACCTGGCGAAGTGGACACCATAATCATTGTCAGAGATTAAGTCGTGCTAGTGAGATGTTTAAACAATTCACCATAGATTAGATCCTCGAATAATTTGCCAAAAAGCCGTAAGAGGTTAATACGGCGTTAGTTATAGGGGTCAGAGGTTTTACCAGAATCCTTGAAAATTGGAATACTGATGAGGACTTCCAACTAGCTCGAAATCAGAAAGCAGGGAGGCGTTAGTTGTGGACTTTTGAGATTATACAATGGCACATTTCTTTAGACAACAGCTTAGGAACGATTTTTCTGAAATTATGTTAAATAGCGAAACTTCAATATTTAGACTTTATATACACCAAATTTGATATGCATCTACTGGTAAATGCAGACATAGCAATAATAAAATAAAAACGATTTTGAGTCCAAACATGATTATTTTTTTTTCTAATTCATCATATGTTATTTTATGGAGACTACAAGTTTGAAACAGTATGAAATATGCAACCTTGAAAACTCAGTAAAGAAAATATTCTATAAGATTGCTTCGAACGTGTATTCCATTTTTTAAGAGAAAACTCCAACTGGATGGAGCTGATTTAGACACTGTAATGGTAGAATTTTTCTACCAAATGGCGCAAATTTTCATTACTAATTTTTCTCAATTGAATGAAACTCTGTTAAAAAAACGAAAAAACAAAAAAAAAACATAAACAAAAACGGAGCGCCTCATGCATTCACAATAAGAAAAATTTTTGAAGTAACAAAAATGTTGGTTCAAAAGAAAAATGCCGTTATATATATAATCATTTGTACAAGCATTTTATATGGTAACTGCTTGCTTTGAGGAGCTATTTCTATTCTTCCCTATTTTCGGAGGACATTTATTTACGCGTACATCTAGATTGGTATCAAGATCCTACACATTTACCACGGATTAGTTAAAAGTAACCTCTTCTTCTACTGTAATAGTTTTTTTTTCTCCCAATTCCTGTTTCTGGAAATCAGTACTGATTACGTTGTTCTCTGACTACTACGATCTTTAAAACTTTAAATTCAAACTCCATTGCCAGCTTCCAGCTACTTGATTACCATTCATCTCTTATCGTATTCGCAATCCCCTGTAACATGTTTTTCCTCTTAAAGTAACAACTGAGAACTAAAGAAAAGAGTGCCTTGCTTGGAATGAAATGATTATATATATATAATCATTTCACTCCATGCAAGGCTGGAATGCCTCTGGTGCGATAACAAATATATATATATATATATATATATATATATATATATATATATATATATATATATAATCAAAATAATAACTAAATAGACTCTGTAAGTATTTAGGTTGTAAATTTTTACTAAGATAAACCTTTAAAAAAACCATTAACAAACAGAACCTAATTCCGTTACAATCCGGTGCACTGAGGCGTCGGATAAATGGGGAGAAAAAAAAGAAATCCGCGGAATAAGAATAAAACATTCAATACCCCGCAGTAAAGAAAAAAAACCCAAACGGAACCAACCACAAGAAAAAGTGCTCGATACAAAGTACAAAAGATATACAAAAAAAGCGGTTTCACACTACGGATCGTCAGTTGCCCTGACGATCCGTAGTGTGAAACCGCGGTAGGTTTTGGCTCGCTTGAGATTTTTTGTATATATATATATGTATATATATATATATTAGTCATCCACATAAAAGACAATTTCCCTGTATCACAGCTCATCACTGTGGCTAGATACACCTACTTGCTTCTGGCTGTGATCGAAAGTCGACCGATTTCGTGTCAGTCGTCGTCGCTACCTATGCCATAGGCTCATGGAATCACAGAATCATGGAATATCGTTCATTTCATATAGCAGTTCTTACGTAATTGCTATTTTTAGGCCAAGTGATAGTCAGGCTGCGAGAGCCAAGCAGATGTTTCTTTCTTATTCATGTCGTGTTGAAAGGACAGTAATTGCATCACACATTACTATAAAGGAATAATAGATTCAAAAAACGATTTAAATCATGAAATTGTAAATTTCAAACTTAGAAATATAAAAAAATAGATATAATTATTTTCAGTAAACAAATGAAAATGATTACAATCCACAGTAATATTATTAGTAGAACTAGAAAAACCTTGTAGTTACTTGACAGACGTACAAAGCAAATTATTAAAAGTTGACTTGCCGCTTGCAGAATACTTTTATTGGTTTACACAAAGAGTCTATGTTGTTAAGGTAGTTTTCTATCAGACATCAAATTTAACTTAACCTCCATAATGTTAAAATATCAGATAATTTCAAATTAACCTAGAGTATTGTCTTTGCAAAGCCATTGTGCTTAGCAAAACAAAACCGAATATTACTAGCGAACGATATTTTTTAATAACTCACAGTAAATTAATCTCGAAAGGATATATTTTGTCTTTTATGTTTAAAAGCCGCATAACGTTGCGTAAGGAAAACATATTTTGCTTACTTTTATACTATTTTCGTTATGCAAAAGCAAAAGTGATATCATAATTTCTCTATTGTAATTAGCTTCTCTTCGAAAAAATTTAAAAACCAAATATTAATGTTATCAAAATCATTGTCTAATTCCCTGTCATTCGATGTATATCTAATTTATTTTCTCGAGCGAACGTACACGGGAACATTCATTTTAACACAGCAGAAAATACTTGATGACAAATTCGTTTAGCACTTTATGGAAATAAATAATTGAAATTGAAATGAATTTATCGGATGTACATCATCTCTTCCCAGCTGACAAACACACCATTTGATAGAATGCGTCTTGTTGCATAGATTTCAAATTTGATTTTATCTCACAATGCTGGTACGCTTATTAAAACTGACGATTTTAAAAATATTTCCAAACGTCAAAATCACATATAATTAGGTTAAGGAATGAATTTTCTCTTAGTTCTTTCGTCGTGAATGAATATGCAGTGCCGTTTGTGAAAGCAGAACGCTCCATGGTATCTATAGCAGAAGTAAAATGACAAAGACACAGCATATCATTCAGGATACTCATCATAATTAGAACAGCTCTTAGCAAGGTTACAAGAGGTTGCCCGTACATTTCTACAGATAATCGGTTAGTATTGTTTTATTTATTCATGTACATTTTTCTTTACACAAATTTAATTGAAAGAAAAATTAACACCAGTAAAAATGGAAGTATTACTTTAGAATGAACACACCCGCAAACAAGTACTCACGAACGCATATATGGTGTTGATTTGAAAAATAAAACATTATAGCGACTAAAATATCGGTAGTCACTACTATATATCTGATGCAATTTTTGCAATATTCATTTTTTAAAAAGATAGTATATATATATATATATATATATATATATATTGAATAAAAAGTGTGCGAGGCCGTGAAGTTTTGTTTAAAGTGTAGATTTATTGTTGTTGTTATTCTACATGTTATGATATATTAAGTGTCCATAATGATATTTGTGAGGCTAGAAGTGGTTCGAGTCTAAAGATGGCTCTCTTCTGGCGAACAAACATGTGGCTTGACGTATACAGATCCGTTTGCTTTCCTGATGGTCAATTTATCGTGTGTAAAAAGAAAAAGAAATCAAGTGGTGTCCACCAGGTTGAAGAGCTTGTGTGGTTGGGTTTTTTTCACATTAGCACGTTAAGTTTCTTCTGGTGGCACTTTCTTAATCGAGGAATTTTTCACTGACTTGCGAAATTTATTTAAAATTGTTTTCTATCATTCATCTGGTTCTTTTTATTGCTTTGGGAATAGTATTTGAATTTGATGTGTCTGTGTGTGTGAGTGTGTGTGTGTGTGTGTGTGTAAGTGTGTGTGTGCGTGAGAGAGCTTTTTGATTTCGTCTTTATGCATTAAAATTATTATATATATATATATATATATATATATATATATATATATATAATACAAATAGCAAATTTGCCATTAGCTGAGTGATGCTGTGTGTGTGCGTGTGTGTGTGTGTGTGTGTGTAAGAGTGACGTGTTTCGACCCACCAGGAACTTCTTCACATTAATAATTGTTTCATTATTAAATCATTCATATTATTTATTTATTCTGTTATGCGAAGCTATCCTGGCCAAGGTATCAGCAGCCATTAGTTACCCCTCCCCGCTATGGTCTGTTCTTTGAATCGAAATTCAACTACAGCTTAACTTGATGTTGATTTTTGGGAAAAGCAAGAATTGAAGAATGAAACTTTCTTAATTCAAATTTCCTGTGTTAAACTGTGAGGCATTATTCGTTTTTTATTTTTTGTCTTTTTTTGTGTGTATATCTGTATTTTTCCTTTTTGGAGTTCATGCTTCATTTGGACTTAACTAAGTTAAAACTTAGTTAACTCTCCGCTATTGGAAGTCTGTGTTTTTTCGAAGTTTGTGCGTGTTTTTTTTTTAATAGGAGTAGATAGGTCACACTATCGCCCGGTCAATACTCCTTCCACGTCTATTGAACTGGAGTAGAGGCTCGCCCTTTGTTTCCTGTGTAGGATGTGGTTTCCGGTTTTCTCTTCTCTCTTTTCAGACCTTGGTACTGGTGCTTCCGTGAGTTTCCTGCGATCTGGCCGGTTGGTGGCAACGGCTCATCACTGTGAGGGTACCGAGTTGGCAGTTTCCTGGTTGCTGCTTCCGACTGGTAGTTAGGAGCCCTAACTCTTGCGTAGCGTCAAGAGCGTCTGCTCTGATCAACAGTTGTATAATATCGGGGTTCTTGTAGTGCCATGTCGCGCATGGATAGGTGTCGCTGGAAGCGCTTTCGGTGGGCAACCCCGAGGCCACACCTTGTTGCAGCCCTAGCCTGTTTCCCTCCCAGCACAGATCGTGGGTAATGACCGCCTGTATCCTCTACCCTAGGTCCCTTTCTACAAACAGAATCATCACTAAACAAATCAGAAATGACCCTAAACCAGTTAAATCCAAACCACCTAAACCCATTAACCTCTCCTTCACTAATATCCGAGGCATTCGTACTAACTTTCCTAGTGTAGAAGCGTTCCTGCATGAAAAGTCCCCTGACATCCTCGCGCTCTGCGAAACTAACCTCAACTCAGCTATTCCCTCCTCTGAACTCTTCATCCCTGGTTATCTTCCCCTTTCAAGGAAGGATTCCACTGTCCACATGCATGGGCTGGGTGTTTATGTCAGCGAACACCTCCCCATAACTAGGGTGATTTCACTCGAATCTACTGACCACCAATACATATGTCTCCGCCTGTCTCTCCTCAGTTCGGTTAGCTACCTATTCTTTCTTTACCGTTCTCCCTCCTCTCCTGACTGCTCCCTACTAGATAGCATTGCCGACGACATAGATAAGGCTATTTCCTATCACCCTTTCGCCCACATATTTGTATTTGGAGACCTCAATGCCCATCACTCTGAGTGGCTTGAAAACGCCGTTACTGATCCGGCGGGCATTCACGCCATGAACTTTGCTATTTCCCAATCCCTTACGCAAGTGGTGGACTTCCCCACTCGCTTCCAAGCACTCCCTCGGGTCATTCCTCGCTACTAGATATATGTTTCCCCTCTGCGCCTGACGCCTGTCAAGTCTCGCAGCTTTGCCCTCTCGGCAACTCCGACCACGCTGTAGTCTCCCTCAGTATTTCTTTCCAATCTCACTCCCCCCAGGAGACCCTACTTATAGAACCTCCTACCTCTACCAAAAAGCTGACTGGGATGCCTTTCGCGATTTCCTCTGCAACGTCCCTTGGGGAAAAGTGTTTGACCTATCAGTTGATGACTGTGCCTCTGAGGTCTCGTCATGGGTGAAAGCTGGCATTGATTCCTTCATACCCACCAGGAAGTATTGCTTAAAACCTCATTCCTCTCCGTGGTTCTCTCCGGCCTGCTCAGCCGCCATTGCCCACAGGAACCATTACTTCCGTCTATTCCGGAGACAGCCAACTGATCACAATAGGCGCCTGTTCACCTCTGGTCGCAATGAGTGCAAGAGAACCCTAAATGACGCCAAACAGTTGTTTGCTAACAGAATTACGATAGCACATAGCTGACCGCAAGTTCGGCTCCAAGGACGATTGGAGTATTTGTAAACGAGTGCTCAACAATAGGAAATACCTCCTTTAATCTATGGATTTGAGGTTCTCACGTCATCTGCGGACAAAGCTGAATGCTTTGCCCAGAGATTCTCATACAACTCCACATTCGACTCATCCGGTGTGCACCCACCCGACTTCCCTATTAGAACTGAGGCCAAACTGCACGACGTATATATTACCCCGACAGTAGTATCCAGAGTAATTTCAAAACTCGACCCCCATAAGGCGTGTGGAGACGATGGAATCCCGGTGATAGAGGTGTGCTCCTGAACTTTCCCCTGTCCTCTCTAAACTGTTTAACTACTGCCTTTCTGCTTCCTGCTTTCCTGCATGCTGGAAATTCTCTTCAGTCGTTCCTGTCTTTAAGAATTGTGGGGAACCCTCGGACCCATCCAACTATCGCCCTATCAGTCTTCTACCGATATTCGGGAAAGTATTCGAGGCTATAATCAATGCTCAAATAGTTCATGATCTCACCACCCACAAACTGTTCTCCGACAGGCAATATGGATTCCGCTTAGCCAGGTCCACGGCCGACCTGGTAACAACCGTAACGGAGTACATGCTACAGGCCCTTGATGAGTCTGACGAGGCTCGCGTGGTTACTCTGGACATCTGCAAGGCTTTCGACAGGGTTTGACATTCTGGCCTCCTTTGCAAACTACGCGGTTATAGTATTACCGGTCGCCTGCTTGACCTAATCCAATCTTTCTTAAATAACCGCAAAATGAAGGTCGTTCTGAACAGGCGTGCCTCTTCGTCCTACAGCACGAATGCTGGTGTCCTACAGGGCTCTATCCTGGGCCCGACGCTCTTTCTTATTTTCATCAACGACCGTCCAGATGAGATTAAGTCCCAAGTAGGCATCTACGCAGATGACACTACAATATACAACCGCTCCAGTAAGAAACCTGTGATGGTGGACAGACATAATCTCGCTGCTGACCTTTAGTAGGATCTACACTCTGTGGTGAACTGGGGCAAGAAGTGGCTTGTCAACTTCAATTCATCTAAGACCAAGCTGTTGTCTGTCAACCATTACAGGCAACCTCTTCTGCCTCCCATAAGCATGGACCAAGTGATTCTCCCTGAGAGTAATACACTACGCCTCCTCGGACTTACCCTGTCCTCAGACCTCAAATGGAAGCACTATATTGAATCCATAGCAAAATCTACTGCTAAGAAAATTGGGTCACTATGTCGATCCAGGATGTTTTTTTCCACCTGAATCCATCCTGCATATATACAAGTCAACCATCCGTCCGTGCATGGAGTACTGCTGCCATTTATGTTCAGGTGCCCCTGCCGTTCTCCTCAGTGTTCTTGACAAGCTCCAAAGGAGTGTCTGTAAGTGATAGGTACTGATCTGACGACTCGACTGCAGCTACTTCCCCATCGTCGAAATGTGGCCTCTCTCTGTCTCTTCTATAAATACTTTCATGGCTTCTGCTCGGATGAGCTGAAGTCACTGATGCCTCCTCAACAGGTGTTTACTCGTGCAACCAGACTGGCAACTGGGTCCCACCCATTCACAGTCAGGTTAGCCAAATGCAGACGACAATTCTACTCCTGCAGCTTCCTCTCTCGCACTTCCCGCCTGTGGAACTCACTCTCGTATTCTTGGTTTCCTGACGGCTACAACCTCCAGAAATTTAAATGCAATATCAATACTCATCCACTAACCACTGGACTCTGGCTCTCTCCCCACCCCCGTATAACCTTCCCTTTCTCTCCACCTATGTATCTGTTATCGCACCTGCTATCTCAGCTTTCTATTGTTCCTTTCTAACTAGTTTGTACTCCTCACTCTTTTTTAATTAATCTTTCTACATTTATGTAATCCCCTGCACATTAGTGGCGTTTCCGCCTTGCTCGGGGCGAAATGATAAAAAAAAATGTATCAGGAGGGGTGAATATCAATGAACACAGTTAAAACCTCACTTAGAAAACGTTAAAGCTATCAGAAGGCTTGTCTTAGAATATTTGTGTGGGTCTGTTGTACCACGATTTTGCCTCAGTCCATCTATAGTATTATTATTTTAAATTATTTTCTTTTGGGAAAAATGTGTTCGTTTTTAGTCTTTCCATTTTCTCATTCAATTAGCAATTTTTAATGCCTCCTAGAACTACCCTACAAACGCGGCTGTCCCACAAGGCTCTATCCTAGATCCTACGCTCTTTCTGATCTACATCAATGATCTCCCCGACGCCATAACATACCAAGTATGCAGGTACGCCGATGACAGCACAGTTTACTTTCGCCTCGATCAAAAATCTGGTGTGGGCGACAAGGCGAACCTCGCTGCCGAGCTTGAAAAGGACCTCCAAATTGTGGTGGACTGGGGTAAGAAATGGCTCGTTAATTTCGATTGTTCCAAAACGAAGCTGCTATCAACTAACCACCATAGACAACTGCATCACCCTCCCATTAGCATGGAACAGGCTTGCCTCCCAGAGAGTAAAACACTACGCCTGCTTGGTCTGACACTCTCAGCGGACCTCAAGTAGAATGACAACGTCGAATCCATTGCTAAATCCGCTTCTATGAAAGTCAGCTCTCTGTGCAGGGCCCTGAAGTTCTTTCCGTCTGAATCTATCCTGCACATATATAAATCTATCATCCGCCCGTGTTTTGAATACTGCTGCCACATCTGCTATTCTTCTCGGGGTTCTTGACAAAATACAATGGAGAATCTGTAATGTGATCGATACCGACTTGGTTGACCGCCTGCAGTCACTCTCTCACCGGTGTGACGTGGCTTTCCTCTCCCTCTTCTATAAATACTTTCACGGCTTATGCTCAGATGAAATTAGATCACTGGTGCCCCGTAGGTATGAATTTGCACGAGATAATAGATTATCAACTCTTCCCACCCTTTTACATTGAAACCGATGAAATGTAACCGCAATTTCTACTCAAACAGCTTCTGTTCTCGCACTTCCCGCCTGTGGAATTCCCTTCCGCATACTTGCTTCCCCGATGGGTACAACCTACAGGAGTTTAAATGTAAGGTGCATATACACCTCCTAACACACTAACTCGCACCCATTCTCTCAAACACTCTTCCTATATACCTTCTTACTCGTCTACCACCGTCGTTCTGACATTTCCTATATCCAATCGCTTTGTGTAACTCCCTGCGCTAGAGTGGCAATGGACTGCCTTGCTTGGGGTGATATGATTATATATATATATATATAGTGTTCGATGTATTGCAACAAAGAAATTAATTGATAACCTTTTAGTGGAAAAGGAAATAAATGTAATTCATGCTTAACTGAAAAATTAGTTGTATGAAAATATTTAGATATGATATGTAATATATATATATATATATATATATATATATATATATATATATATATATAAATTTATATACACATATATATGTATAAATTTATATACATATATATAAATTTATATACCTATAAATTTATTACATATATATATATGTGTATAGGCGCATGGGACCAGAGAAGAAAAATTTTACATGTTGCATAAAAGCAGTGTATATACACGCCAGTCACCGAAAGCACTCAATTCATTCCTGACGTGTAATGCATATATCGCAGGAGTGAAAACTGTTTTTAAATTTATTTTCTCTAGAGCGCTCAATCAATCGTCATGAGAGAGTCAGATAACGCTCCGTTGCGATTTTCAAATCAATTGTCCTACTTATTTTAGATTCTTTATGATAGATAGATAGATAGATAGATAGATAGATAGATATGAAAGGGACATAGATAGATAGATAGATAGATAGATAGATAGATATGAAAGGGACATAGATAAATAGATAGATAGATAGATAGATAGATAGATAGATAGATAGATAGATAGATAGATATGAAGGGGACATACATAGATAGATAGATAGATAGATAGATAGATAGATAGATAGATAGATAGATAGATAGATGCCATAATTAAATTCGACAAGTAAACAGTTGTATTAAAAAGTGTTCAAATCATTTATATTCTAGAACTTTTGAATATTTTCCACTTGGAAATGATTTATTTGGTGTCTTCGGGCAATTCATAATGATTTTCCGTTTTTAAATCGTACGAGGGATATTTTACGAAAGCGCGACTGATATTTTGAAACAGCCAAATCTTTTCAAAATTAGGGAGGAGTTACTTAAGAATCTTCAAACATTTTCATCCATGTTGGTATAATCGTTATATGTAATGTTATGTGGGATTACATCCGGACATTATTTCTAATTTCTCATTTAGATTTTTATTTCTTTGTTCTGGAAACAACAAAATGGTTAACTTTTCCTCATGTCAAAATCTACAAACATCGTAACCGTTGTCTAGTTCCGGCTATTTTTACTATACTCCAAGTTCTAGTATGTGTGGAAATTAAAATTGAAAAATTGAAAAGTTCCTAATATTCTATTTGTTCAGTTGTATGTGTAGGAACATATTTCTTTTTCTTCTTTGTCATTTTCTTAACGCGCTAAGGATCCCCGCTCTTCCAATAACGGAGAGCACAACTGCAGAAAGCGAAATTGTGGCTCCATTCATCTGTCTCTAGTGCCGACCACGATTTGCATACTTGAGAACCACCTTTTCAGTTTTCCCGCCCACACACAATGTCATTTCAGGCCACGCCGTCATGTTGCTTAGTTCATGCAGCACAGATTTTACAGTTACGTCTAGGACCGTGTTCAGCACAGGTATATACAATTTTCCAAACATATATATATATATTTATATATATAATACAAGTATATACAAATATATACAACTTTATATATATATACAAATATATATAACTATATATATATAAACACACACACATATATATATAAATATATACACAACTATAGATATATATATATATACAAATATATACAAGTATATACAGCATATACAACTATATATATATATATATGTAATATAAAAACTTAACGTCCACAGTTTAAGTTTAATATGCATATTCATATACTTTTACGCGCCGTGTCCCTTCGAGACATATGAAATCATGGCCCGCCACATCTTCCTGAGACGTGTAGATCTTAATCTATATTGTCTTGTTACATCTTCCAAACCCGATCTGCCATCTATTTGCTCAGGCTTATCAAGAATGCCATGAGTGTTTTCTCCTTTCCATCATTATCTTTATGCGCATTGTTAGGTTCAAAATCTTCACGACCGACCGAAAATATTAAAATCCGAAGTGGAAGATGTCATAACCAAACTGAACAGAAACAGAGCAGCTGGGCCAGACGGCATTGCAATAGAAATGTTGACAGACCTGGACGAATTTGTCATAGAAATATTTACAGAAATATTAAATGATAACTATAACAGTAGTGCAATACCAGATGACCTAAGTATGTCAATTTTCAGAGAAATGCCTAAAAAGCTATGTGCAAATGAAAGTGAACTGCACCTAACAGTCAGCTTGATTAGCCACATAACAAAACTCATCATCCGAATCTTTAAAAATAGAGCACGAAGAAAAATAAAGATAGGACAATTATAGTGCGGCTACGTCAAACACACTAGAACACAGAACGCGATGTTTTTGATTAGGATGCTATCAGAAAGCAATTGAAAAACAATGTGGACCTACGTTTTATTGAATATAGGAACGCGTTCGGCAAAGTAAGCCAGGAAGAACTGATAGAAATTTTCAGCAACCTTGACATATTTGGGAAATACATAAGAGTAATGAAGAATCTCCACTAGCAGCAAACCGCATGCATACGGATAGGAAACAAATTCAGTAGATATACAAAGATTAAAGGAGCGTAAGACATGTATGCGTCTTTTCTGTCGTGACTTTCTGAGGGCCCTAGACCTTATGCCAGGATTCGTCATCTTAGTTCACAATCAGAACAACATAAGATACGCAGATGATACAGTGCTGATAGCAGAAACGGAAAGGAAACTACAAGACCTGAAGAAAGGACTACTAAAGAACTATAACAAAATACAAATGTACGATCAAGAGCAAAAATAGCAGCCCAAATTCAAAATACAGATGGGGAAACCGAAATGAAGCAGGTACATAAATTTAAGTACTTAGGAAATATTTTAACAGAAGACGGGAAATGCGACTATATCGTATGCCGAACACCTTTACTAATTCTATCAGTATATGTCATGCTAGAAAGTATCTATCTAAACTTATTTATAAATGGAACTTTGTCTCTGTGTGTGTGTCTGTGTGTGTGTCTCTCTGTGTGTGTGTGTGTGTGTGTGTGTGTGTGTGTATCCGTTACCTATAGACTCCGAAACGGCTGAACAGATTTCCTTGTAAGTTTACACAGTTGTACTATAAGCATCTGCGAGTGGTTTTAGCTAGGTTTGTGTCGAGGTACACCCGATAAATATCGAAAATCGATAATCGAAAAAATCTGGTTATAGAAGGAGTGGTCCGATTTTAATCAAATTTGATACACTCATAGGCAAAGACAGAAGAAACGTTATTCAGAAGTTTCAAGGTTTCAGTTCTTACAATAGTGCAGAAAATAGACAACATGTATATATATAAAAGGCAAGATAACGGGTCTGATCAAAATCAGTTTTTCCACCCTTTTGTTTTAGTTTTTGCTTCGGGTTTGGCTCTAAGTACGTATAATTGTAGTTCTTAGTCTCAGCCATGATACCATTTACTCAGAGGGCTTATTTAGCCTTCAAAATTCATTTTACGGCGAAAAAAGCTTATTCGATATCGATACCAGGAAATCAAAATTTGACTTAGATCCATTCATTTTTCTTTCAGTCTACGGTTTCGCTTTAACTGGAAACAACTATTACTTTTTAGTCTTTCGTGCCAACGTCCAAAGAGTCTGAGCTCCAGGACCATGGATTAGTTTTAAAGCTTTCCCTTACACCCGAGCAACGCCGTGCTATCCTGCTACTATATATATATATATATATATATATATATATATATATAAGGTAATGCTATATATTTTTATATATGAAAAACAATATTGGAGAAAATGTATGACAAGTAAAAAAGTTTATTTGTGATTAGTTTCTTACTTCAGGAATTTCTGAATAGCTTCTTAAATTATCAAGAAAAAGGAAAACGAAATTAAATAAATTCGACTTGATACAAAATAGTTCCTGAAATTTCCCAGCACAGCGCTATCCGCGCATGTGCAGTCACACCAATATAATAAATTCATTCCAATGAAATCTTAAAGGACGAAACGTGTCACAATATATATATATATATATATATATATATATATATATAAGTTTTCACACATAAAATGACGCATCATTGGTTGTGGATCCGTTCGTCTAACGAAATAACCTCATTATTCTCTAGGAATATTCACGTTTTCTTGATATTTTTATTTCCAGATAATATTTCTTTCAATGTATCTTTACTCATTAGCCCAATGAAAATAATTACAATGAAAAATATCGAGTAATCGTACAGCATGAGTACAAAATTGGATCGAATCTTTACATGCGATGAGAAATGCTTAATCTTTGACAACCGTAATATAATAAACCAGTGGTTCGTTGCAAGTGAATAATAAAACAATACCGGAAAATGCAACTGCCCCCTAACAAGTTAATGATTAATATCATGGTATTCTTTCAAAGGGGTTATTCATTATTTATTCTTGCCTCGAAGGAAACAATAATAGAAAACTCGTATAGTGGAGAATATGTGTGTATGCACCAAAACTTTAAAAAAAAGCATCCCTGACTTTTGAATAGTGACAACGAACAGCCACACGCTTTTCAGTCAACTATCTCAATACAGCATATCCTAAAATTTGCCTCATCCTCTATATACACCTAACATTTCACCTACTGGTTATCATATAATTATATATTATATGATATTATAGAAGGAGTGGTCCGATTTTAATCACATTTGATACACTCATAGACAAAGACATAAGAAACGATATTCAGAAGTTCTTAAAATAGTGCAGAAAATCGTTAATATATATAAATAAAAGGCAAGATTTTTGTGTGTGTATCAGTTTATTTGCCTGTATGTCTGTATTTTTTCGGCCCTCTTATTTTAGTTCTTGCTTCGGGTTTGGCTCTAAGTACGTATAATTGTAGTTCTTAGTCTCAGCCATGATACCATTTACTTAGAGGACTTATTTAGCCTTTAAAAATTCAGTCTAAGACGAAAAAAACTTATTTGATATCGATACCAGGAAATCAAAATTTGACTTACATCCATTCATTTTTCTTTCAGTCTACAGTTTCGCTTTAACAGGAAACAACTATTGCTTTTTAGTCTTTCGTACAAACGTCCAAAGAGTCTGAGTTCAAGGACAATGGATTAGTTTTAAATCTTTCATTACACCCGAGCAACACCGGGCTATACTGTTAGTACATATACAAATATGTTGGAGAATTTTTGTCTTTATTTTTAACTAAAATTAAAGTCAAATTACGACGTTTAAAACGGATCATGATTAAACATAATAAACCTTCATTGTCTCTTATATTTAACAGTATATGTTTAGAAAAGTATTTGCTGCCTCAATACACTAAATATATTTATATATGTCGGTATTTATTTATATCGGTGAGTGTTGTTGTGGTGTGTGCGTGCTTGTAAGAAATATCATAACTAATTTCAATACATCATTACTTTTATCTATATAATACTTTACTTCGCTTAAATATCACTATATTTTAATTTCCTTTTAAAGGGCAATGTATGTGAGGATCATGGATCCTCACTGCTTTCTGGCATTTGTAATTCTAAGAAAGGTTCTGTTTCGCAGATTCCTGTAATTCTACATTTTATCGTGTATCTATATAAAAATTTGGGCTTACAGCCATATCACGTTGAATACACTGGTTCTCGCTCGATCACGTTAGTTAAGCAACGTTGAGCCCGGTCAGTACTTAGATGGGTGACCGCTTGCGAATAACAGGTGCTTTAAGCGTTTACTTGGGGAATCTGAATCTGAACACAAATCCCAATGAATCTTGATACTTGAAAAGAAAAAAGTATTACTAGACACAAAACTTATATAAAAACAATAAATTGTTGAAAGAAAAGTTTTACCAGCAATAAAAAATAAATAAAATTTAGTTGGCAATAAATGGCCCGCCGATGTTGATATACCATCAAAACAAAACAACCAACCAACATAATAATTTTATCTTGATCGCTCTCTGTCTCCTTCTGCAACACTTGCATTAATTATGTGCCGGTCGTTTTCAATTTACCTACCCTTCTTTCTTCCTCATGTCTTATAAAAGGCCTGTATTTTGATTGACTGTATTACGCAAACTTAAATATTTGATTTGAAAGGCATTGTAGCATGTGAGTTGATTATACGTGTAATTAAAGAAATAGTCATGATTTAATATACCTCTAATATTTATGTATTATTTTTCATATTCAAGCTTCATTTTGTCAGTAATTTAATCTCGTATCTCTTAATTAATGGAAGTAAATATATCGCAGTCTTTCTTTCACTGAATATTTCTATTTGTCTCTTTCTAATGTGTGATATACACAGCAATTAACTGAATCCATCTTTGGTCAAAGTTTGCCTTCAGTCTTTCAGAGGTCCCTTTATCTCGCCTTACCCAGACATAACTTCAAGTGCAACATTCACAGTGACCCAAGATCTAATCTATTTCATATTACACGGTTGACCTCCCATAATTGTTTCTTCCGAATTGTACACTCTACCACGTAGTTCTGCCTCCGGTATTTAAACTAGGGATAGTTAGGCCAACGGAATGCATGCATAAGAATTAAAGAAAGAAAGAAAGCTCAGTGAATGTCCACATATGAACAGAGAGGCAAGTGCAAGAATATATAATGAGGGTGCATAGATTACAAAATACCGCCCATAAACAATGAACCATACAACTACATGTTCCTGTTTTATTGAGTGCGTTGCTCACTCACCTAGAGCTAATGTCTGTAGTACAACTACGTTACGTCCCTGCAGAATATTCAAGAACGTAACCTTAAATGCTGTAATACAAATGACTTTTTAATGTTTACAATGAGAAATAACGCTTCACAACGCAACGAACTATTCGGGCTCGGCAGGGCATATAATTTTCTACTTCGGCCACGGCTAGCCTTCAAAATTGCAAACATTATACAAACATCCCCACAGCCCAACTTCCTTCGATATTAAATACATCTAAACATTTAACCTATAGAATTGGAAGGCTCAAGCGTTAAAATCAGCCCGACTACGTCTAGATTGATGTTTAAAATATGAATTATGGATTATAATTTGCTGGCATTTTTTTAATCGATCAAATCATTTAATTCATGTATAAATATAGGAGCATCAAACAATAATAAAATCTTACAATATAAAACCTTATATATATATATATATATATATATATATATATTAGTAAAGTTTTGTAATTTGCTTGAAGCATTGCGTAAAATAGTTGTATGTGTTATGTCCTGAAGGCTGTTACAATGCGTTGAATAAAATAATGGAAGGTCGGGAGGTGTTTGTATGACCTGTTTATTTATATTTATATTTCGAGACTATAATCTCATCGTCAGTATGGCAGAGAAAACTTCAATCTGTCCGTGTTTTTGTCCATCTATGAATGGCTGGCTTTATCCACTGCTACTGTACGTGTGTGCGTGTGTGCGTGTGTGTGAGTGTGTATCTATGTGTGTTCTAGTTGTTTTTTATGGTCTAATGGTGTGTGTGTGAGAGGGAGAGAGAGCGTGTGTGTGTGTGTGTGTGTGTGTGTGTGTGTGTGTGTGTGTATTGAAGATGGGATTTTTTGTTGGTCTGATGGAATCAGTTCCTAGGATCTAGGAGTTGATGTGAGTTTTGACCCGGTCAAAGGATATCAGTTACATGGCTGTTATCTTATCTGTTTGATTTATCTGCTGGTGTTTGCTCGTTGTGTGAGCTGTAATTGAATCTTCTTTTATGTGTGTGTGTGTGTGTGTGTGTGTGTGTGTGTGTGTGTGTGTGTGTGTGTGTGTGTGTGGTTCTGACCTCGTGCGTGCTTTGTTATGGACACCTCTGCTAATACGGCCCGGGGTGGGGGAGAATGTGTGTTAGCGTGTTATTGTAATTATTTTTTTGTGTGTAAAGGCTATGTGTAGTATTGTAATTAAATCTACCTAACTTATATATTTGTGTGTGTGTGTTTGTGTGTGTGTGGTTAACGGTTTGTTGTAAGGGATGAAGCGGTGTGTGTGTGGTTATTGTTACTGATTGCGTGTGTGTATGTGAACTATGTTGTCGTATTAAGTGCATGTTGTGTGCGCCTTGGTGTCGTCTATTCTGTTACGTAATCTAGGCTTAATTCTTGGCGATTGTTAATTGAAGGATGTAATTTAGATATTATTAGGGACTCTTTAATATATATATATATATATATATATATATATATATATATATATATATATATAGGGTGATTCACGGAAAATGGATATTTTAAGGAAACCTAAACTCTGCGAATATTTCTACAGAAACTTTATAATGTACTTAAAAATATTTCCTAATGAATGCCATTATGGAATGTTTATGAGCGAAAAATTATGTATGACAAATGATGGCCATTTTCATGAGCACAAATTTGAAGCCGCTCTCTAAAGTTAGCCTCTACTCTTACTAAAATTTCTTCACCAATTTCACATACTATAGTCTTCAATTCTCCAAGCGTGAGGGGTTTTCTATCATAGACGCGTGATTCTAAAAAGTCCTACAGATAAAAATAGCACATGGAAAGATTGGGTGAGCGCGAAGTCCACGGGAGATCTCCAAACGTGAAGTCACATGATTAGCGATTCGAACAGAAGCCATGGACTAACGATAAAGACTAACAAATAACAAACAATTAAATGGCATCTTAACCGTGTTTAAATACTACCTTCCATGTCCCTCATCCCCTACTCAAGGGGAATAAGAGCGTTCTAAAACATCCGTTTCTTGTAACTCACCCTATATACATATATATATATATATAATATATATACACATGGTAGCAGATATTCTTCAAAAATATTTTGTTGAAAACAACAAAGAAGATTTTGTGTATTTTATTTAATTTTTCCAGTATGTTTCGATGTTTCGTTTCCGAAATAAAATCAAAAATGAAAAGTTCCGTAATTTTTATTCTACCAAACGCTTTCAGTCACTTCAGTGGCGACTCTCAAATATGTTATATTTCGGATATTTTTAATTTTTCCTTCTCTTTTCGTTGTAACGATACTTATTTTGTGTAAAAGAGCGTTCTTTCAAAGTACATCCAATGACGTGCACGACCAGAAATCATGTAACTGTCTTTCTGTTTTATATAAACTTTTAATACACAATTAATTTTTAAGATAAAAAATGCTATATATATATATATATATATGTGTGTGTGTGTGTGTGTGTGTGTGTGTGTGTGTGTGTGTGAGTTTTTTGTGTATATTTGTGTATATTTGTGTGAAAGAGAGAAAACGTTTTGTAACTTCACTAGTAAATTTTTTCGGACTGTTTCTCTTGTCTTTATTCATATATATATATATATATATATATATATTATGCTCTCATTACGATTGAGCTCTCTGAAGAAGAAAATTTTAAAAATGGTTCCACTTCTGCTATATGCGTGACTCTTCAGAAATGAATTGAGTTCTCTCGGGGACTGGCGTATGTATACACAGCTTATACACAAAATTTCCCTTCTGTGATTCCATGAGTCGATGGCTTAGGGAGTAGAGACTCCGATTGACACCAAATCGTTCGAGTTTCGATCCCGGCCAGAAGCAAGTGGATGCATCTATCCAAACTGATGAGCTGTGATACAGCGAAACAGGCTTGTATTTGGATGACTAATATATACATATATATATATATATATATATATATATATATATATATATATGTATGTAAGTATGTATACGAGGAGTGTATCACTTTAACCGAGCTTTGATGTTTTTGAAAACACCCCTATGATTTCTCACTCGTCAGGTCTATTTGCCGTTAGGTCTCGGATTTTCTTGTTGGTAGTTTAATGCCGTATGTCTTAGTTAATTAAAGTAAATATAACATAAAACAATCAAACTTGCGACCCCTAATATTATTATTATTATAAAAAATCATGTTCAAACAAATTATTTCAAATTGTTGATTGTTTATAACCAGTTTCATAAATATTCGTTAATTTCCGTGACATGTTTACATTTGTTAACATTCCGATACATTTCAGAGTAGATATGGTTATTACGATGAATCTAAAATTGTGTTATAGGCTTAATTTGATTACGTTTAGATTGATCGTCATTCGTGGTCTAAGATTTGCCAGATCATTTGGTGGCTTCCCCTTATATGGTTAGGGGTCGCAGGTTCAAATCCTGCCGAATGACACATTTTCGTAAAAAAAATTTTACGCAAGTTATCAGGCTGGTAGAAATAAATATATAATTATCTTTGATTATAAACTGAATATCTGCTTAAATACGAGTATCGATCAAAAATAATTTTCAAAGAAATCATTTCACACATATTTTATATATATATATATGATCTCTAAATATTGTACGGTGATTGAAACAGGTATTTCGCTTTCAACTGTAGACGAATTAACAATTATTCTTCTCACTCGGCGAATAGAAATCTAAATGTCTGATATTTAATTGCGATTTAAATCAATATAATGACAATAAGTGCAGCCACGAGGCTTCTTCCGTGACGCAGTGAGAATGTTTAAAACACAAAATAAAATGATAAGGAATGGTAATTTCTCATAGAAATAATTGAATAAATCTAAGATGGCCTCGTTTCGGATGCAGAAGCTGAAGCGAACCTTTCATTTGAATTAATTAAATTCGAATCTATGCCTAAAACAAATCCAAGTATTTCAATCATTCTTTTCCGAACTAGAAATTAATGAATAATATTATTATATGTTTCTTTTGTTCTAACAAGTTAATTAGGTAACAATAATCGAAAAAATATAAATTAGAAGAAATTAAGAAACACCTTCGAAGCCGCAGAAACGAAGACTCGGAGAAAAACCTGGCAAATGGAGGAATCAAATTGCCAATAAAAAAATATTTTGATAGAGAATTCAGCAAAAACAAAAATGTCTCGTTTAAAATATCTGGAAAGGTTGTGCAAGTAAAAAAAAAATGGGAAATAAATATTTCTATAAAAGTGAATTTATTAAAAAATGTATTCTATGAATGAGATACCTGCTGTAATCAAAATGATATCTAAAGAAATTTGGTTCTATAAAATAAAATTTGTATGGACAGATCGCGTAAACAAAAAAAGTCTTGAAAGAAATGGCAAAAGAAAGAATGCTTATAACGAAAATCATGAAAAAAGAGAGATTAAATTCCTTAAACGCATAATGAGATAGAAGGGCTTGGAAAAACGTCACACAGCAAGAAAGATGAGGTAAAAGAAAGACCCAGTTACCTGAGGATCTTGTTGGGTAGGAAGACGATTGTGAAGGTGGAGGCCTTAGCCAAGTGGGGAAAGCTTCAAAGTGACACACGAGATATGAAGTGGTAGAGAGATATGATCGCTTACGACTTTATTGGAAGCGGTGCATAGAAGTAGAATCGTGTTTAAGCAGAAAGGTGATCTACATAGAATGAGTGCGTCCATTATTCTTGTGATATGAATGAGATAACAACTTAAATGAGATGTTTGAATGCACAGTCCAATATATGGTAACAGTTCCAATACCCCCTCAAATAATCAAATAACGGACATGAAGCTCCAAGAAAGCCTTAAAACAAAATTGGATATGTAATATCCTTTTCACATTGGAACTCTCTAGTGCCACGTCCTTAAAACAAAAAAAAAATACACTCCATGCTCTTCCATATATTGTAACCCTTTGCATTTTGGGGAGTGAAAAGATTTTTTTAATGAACACGAAAGAAATATTTTCATAGCAAATCAAGTCAAGTTAATTTCATTACGAGAACACGCACGTGGAATCATGTCTCTTCTGATTCATGACAGATGGATGATATACCGCACTACAATGCCGTTTATTTTTGTAGTAAATTTGTTGTCAACAAATGACCCAGTCTGCCCTGCTATCCCACCCATATATGGCGGAGGAAGAGATAGTTCCATACCTGTCCAGTGGGCATTCACGCGATGGTATATGGAAAGAAGGCAACTGAAATTTTAACATTGCTCTTCGGTTTCTCATTCTGACCTGTTATCCAGCATGCACACAGAATACAATTATCTGAAAAGCAAGAAAACTTTGAAATTCCTGAGAAAGTAAAATTAATGAGTATAAGGTATGTAACAACCCCAACTCAACAATTTAAAGCAAATAAGAATATAAAAATAAATAAAAATGGCAGTATTTAAATTCTACAAATATAATATAAAATTGGCATTATTTATTTCCGTTACTTTTCCACTGAATAAAGACAATGGTCGGTCGCAATTTCTTATCGCAATTATAGTCCCATTTTTTTTTGAGACGGTATCAACTTGTTGTTGACAGTGACTTTCCTCTGTTATAAGTTTATAAAATATAGGTCTAAGAAACAATCTGCCTCACAATCCCCACTTTTAATCATATCCTCTGATATGAAGGGTGAAATATTTATGGAGATCTAATATGATTCTTTGATGTAAAAATTGACAGCTATTATCAAGTGGTGGCTATTTGATTAACGTCTACAAATGTTGATTACTTTTGCAATCGTTCGAAAAATACTTTTTTAACTCTAAGTATACGAAGTCAATACTCATCTACTAACCACTGGACTCTAGCTCTCTCCCCACCCCCGTATAACCTTCCCTTTCTCTCCACCTATGTATCTGTCATCGCACCTGCTTTCTCAGCTTTCTATTGTTCCTTTCTAACTAGGTTGTACTCCTCACTCTTTTCTAATTAATCTTTTTACATTTATGTAGCCCCCTGCACATCAGTGGCGTTTCCGCCTTGCTCGGGGTGAAATAATTAAAAAAAAAAATGAATCCCCATTAATTTTTAAAAAAATGGAATATGAAGTTTTGATTGATTGTTTCGTTTTTAAGGTTTATGAAGTTATTGCATTATATTTAAAGCCATAAAATATTTCAGAGTGGTAAATTATATCATTGTTTTTAATAGTAACGATTTTCTGATACATGTCTTACTAATTAATTCAGAGTTGTGAGAGAAGATGTCGATTCATGCCTTTCCGAAACGTATTTGAGTGTAAGTGTATAATACGAATACAACCGGAATTAAAACTCTGCTCCGCGATTAAACATTCCAATTCATTATCCATCCTGAATATTCAAAATTACAACAGTTTTTATTCCCAAGCAATCACCCATCTAGATACAGACCAGCTTTGATCAGTTTTTCTTAACTTCGATGATAGTACCTGAAACGATTTTTCAACGTGATCTGATCGTAAGCCTTGAATAGGAAGGCGAGATTAGTGACAAAAATAATTGAATTAATAGTAAAGACTTTAAAAAATTTGAAATGACACAGGGAGTTTATCCATCGTGAAAAAATGTTTGAATTTTAACAGTTGCTTTAACATGGTTCTAAACGAGAGGTAACAAAGAATATTTGAAAGCGTTAGCGAAAAATAAAACATTTTCATTGGTACACTGAGAATCACTGATTTACAATAAACACATCGGGATTATAACCTTGGAAATAATCAGGGTAAAAAAGAAATTATAGAAAACTCCGCTTTCAAAAATATTTGGAAATTCACAACTTCTAAACCAGTCATCTTAAACTGAGAGCCCCTTAGAGACACATGAGCATTTTTGTGTTGTCATGAAAGTCATACGCAACCAGTTGTACATTACAACTGGGGTCATTAAATGAAGTATATTTGATATATAGATATTTTTGTTATTTAAATTTTGAAATACACAATGTGCATGAAAATGTTTTACCAGGTTTCATACGTATAAAATAAATAGCTGTATAGCCCGGCGTTGTTCGGGTGTAATGAAAGCTTTAAAATTAATCCATGGTCCTGGAGCTCAGACTCTTTCGCCATTGGCTAGAAAGACTAAAAAGCAATAGTTGTTTCGAGTTAAAGCGAAACCGTAGACTGAAAGAAAAATGAATGGATGTAAGTCAAATTTTGATTTCCTGGTAACGATATCAAATTTTCTGCACTATTGTAAGAACTGCAACCTTGAAACTTCTGAATATCGTTTTTTATGTCTTTTTCTATGAGTGTATCAAGATTGATTAAAATCGGACAAATCCTTCTATAACCTGATTTTTTCGATTATCGATTTTCGATATTCATCGGGAGTACCTCGACACAAAACCTAGCTAAGAACACTCGCAGACGCTTACAGTACAAATGTGTAAATTTTCAAAAAAATCGGTTCAGCCGTTTTGGAGTCTATAGGTAACGTATACACACACAGACACACACACACAGATAAAGTTCCATTTATAAATAAGTTTAGATAAAGTAGGTTGTTCAAAAATTAAAATTTTAAACAATAACATATAAACTTGAAGTTTTCATAAGCGACAAATACAGTGTACACAAATTACAACACTTCAAAATTGAATAGTTATTTTCAAATATTCAGTCAGACTTAACACCTCTTTTTGCTGACAATTTTTGTTATGTTTGGCTGAAATGTCAGTGCAATTCCGTCTTCGATCAGAGATGAGATGTCAAATGCTGACCATTTAGCATTGTTCTCTGTGAAGATTTTTGCTGATTTGCAGAAGAGAAATATCTATTCACAGGACCAAACATCGCCATAACCATTGTGGAAAACTTTCTGGAGTTTTTAAACTTTTCCAGAAGGTATGAAAAGATCCCAGGTATTCATACTTCAAGAAGCTTCATTATGAGTGTAGGATACGACTGCAGTTGTAATAGCTCCATCTGCAGAATGTCGTAGAATTTACCAAACTGAAAGGTGCTGAGAATAACGTATGCTGATATTTAAAAGATGAACAATCATTACATATTTTCTAAAATTTCTTTGACAACAAATCCAGGGGAGTGTCATACTTAGCAAAGACAAGTACAGTAATGTTTTTCAAAACTTCGCACTTAAGAAAATGAACTAAATTTTCATTTGACAACAGTAACTTCCATAAACTTACTTTTAAAAAGAAGCACTTGATGTCATAATACAAATCAGTGATTAGTTTATTTTTACCTTTTAGTTTCAAATTAAATTACGATAAGTGTTCATTAATATCTACAGCAAAAGTCAAATCGTCTTACCAACTTTCATTTTTTGTATTTTATCTGTGTTTTGATTTTTAATCTCAGAAAATCTAATTCTTTTCTCAATAAATATAATATTTTCTGCACGTTGCAAGTTTACAACCAGTGTACTTTTGTGTAGAATAGAACATCGGTGAACTGATTATCGATATATTTCAACAACTGTTTGAACTGATAACTGTTAAAAGTACGTTCTCTGTCTTTGTGGCCAAGCTAAACACATGCTAGAATTTTAAAATCTTGACACACAAAATTTGCTGATGAATAATATTGTGAAAATGTAAAAATGATGAATATAGATGCGTGCTTCTCGTTTTTCTTTTTGTTGGTATCAACTCCATCATGATTTCCAACAATCCCGCACCGTCATTAATAGATAACGATGCAATTTTACTCTTTTCAAATCATCGCTCATGCAGAACCTGCTCAACTCACTCAAAGTTGTTCTGTCTTTAATAAATTCTTCATAACGATTAAATTAACTGGTGAAGATTAGACCCTGTATTATCCCTATGATACAACTTTCAACTGTTGTTTCAAATCACCTGACGCTTCATCAAAATGTCAGCAACAGGGTTTCTGGTTGATAAAATTTATTTGAATAAGTGTTTTCTCTGGACATACATTTAAACATACCAGACATAAAATTTCATGATTTCTCAGTCATGGCTATCACTTGGCTAGGCCCGTACTTAGTATTAACGGAAGTGACATATTGTTTCTGAATTTTTATAGAAAATGTTTGCTGCTTTAATCAAGAGATCCTTGGGTTTTGAAATGTTTAACGAGCATTCATCATCGTAAATTAGAAGGTTTGTTTCATAAAGTCTTTTCAGCTCTTTTGGAGTGGTGATGGAATTGTTGCAAATTAATCAATGTATCTTTTATTCACTGTTAAGCAAAAATACCGTAATTCTCATTTTTCTTGAAACACTTGCCCTTTTTGTTCAATTTTCTATTTCTCTTACCTGTAGGAGTATTAGCCATTTTAGGGTTGAAGTAGAAGGAAAACATTAATTTTCAAAATTGACGACGAAATTGTGAAATTGTGAAAAATTAATGGTAAAGATATTAAACAGAGATAAAGAAATTTTGACTAGGTCTCGAAATATTTTGGCTGACATTTCACTATAAAAATTAAGAAAAAACTTGAAGAACTTGAAATTTTTAAAGAAAGATATTTTTTTAATAATGTTAATGAGTTCCTATTATTTCGTCGTGTGATGGCTGGTGATGTTTCTACTAGAGATAATTTTTTTCCACCGCTAATTTCTCAACGTTCAAGATTATAAATATTTGCTACCATTTTAAAAATAATAGCTTACTATTGTTTGAACTTAAAGTTGGCCTATAATTTCAAAATTATTTTTAAAAAATCCATGCACTAAATGGCATTATGAATCGGTAATCTCATAATGTGAATCAAAATGTAAAATGTGATTAATTTTATCAAACACGGTAATTTCTACGTTATAATTACCTGCAATTTTGGCTGTTAAAAGGGCCATATTAGTATCTATTGTCCTGACGTGTAAAATGCCATATGTTTGACCTGCCTATTCTAAAAAATACAGAAGCAATGTGCACTTGTATTTAATAAACTCACAGTCAGTAAACAACACGTATAATTACAAAAATTAAATATACCCAATTCAACGCATAAGTTAAAAATAATAATAATTGAAGAACGATTCAATTTGCAAAAAAATATTTACCGTCATATTTGGGAACAAATATATTTAAATGAAATCAAGAAAATAAAATTGAACACCATAAGGAAAACGCAAGTATTATGTGAAATCAAGGTGTTGTGATAGGGGCTCTGACAAGACACAAAACTTAACAAAATAGTGCCAGATGTGACAGTAGTACTCAATACTGAACTAGACAAGACATTGCAATATTATTATCTTTCTCCTAAATGAATAATATTATCAACTTACCAAGGGCTACTTATCATGAATGGATCAGTTCCTTTATGATAATAAAGATAGTAAAACAAATTGATTATAAATAAAGAGAAATAATAATAAAATAAAGGGGATTATGCATGAGACCCTTGATTTGAAGAAAGAAAAATAGCAGATTATTGTAATGGAAGAACCTGTCTTCCCCTAGCAATGGACTGTCACCCAATATAAATACACCACGCAGTAGATTACGAGCGAGCTGATGACGGAAAGACGACCAGGAACCGACGGAAGTAATCTACGCTTCATTTTTGTACATAGTGACTATTATGTGGACTCTTAATATTTGTACCCCTAGTACAATAAACCTTATTGTTGATTTAATCGTGTGTTCCTTAGTTTTTACCACTCGGACTAACCACTCATTTGTGTGTATCGTATTTTCACGACACAAGACTATCAAAACAGATGATAAAGAAGGATAGGAAGACAAGCCTTTAAAAATCGAGGTGAATGAACTGGAAAATAAGTAGTTAGGGATCAAATAACTGGAGAAGATAGACATAGTAATACGAATAGTAAAATAAGCTACATAGCAGGAGAGAAAACTGGAACTCCAGAACGATGAAGAAAATGTAGAAATTGAATAATTATAGGGGTAAAAAGGAAACACACATTAGATAGCCTCCAATTTCATCCGTCTCTATATATTTTGTATTGATGCTATTTTAACAAGTTTCATATTAGAAACAATTCTAAATGATCTGGTAAAATAGATTGTTTTTCATTTTTTTAAACATTTCACCCCAAACAAGGTGGTACCGATACCGATGTTCAGGGGGGTACATAAGAGAGTTAAACTTTTAGGCAAGAGGAGAGTGAAAGAACGACGAACCGGTTACAGGGGATGAAAGAGAAAGGGCAAGGGAATGATGTGAACACAGGAGTAAAGAGCGCTGTGAAGGCAGAGAGAAAGGAAAAGAACAAGATTCATGGGGCAATGTTAAAAGGACTGGAGTTCAGTGAATAAAAGATGGGAATTGACAATGCATTTAAATCCATGAGGGTTGTAGCCCTCAAGAAAGTAATTATGGGGAAGGAAGTTTCACAGGCGGGAAACGCGAGAAAAGAAACTGTGGGAGTAGAATTGTGGCCTGCATCTGGTTGATTTAACTGTAAATGTGCGGGACCTTGTTGTCATACATAGATTTAAAAGAACTGACCGAGAGAAAGAATATTCTTCATAGTATTTATGTATTCGGTAATTCTTTCTAGTTTCACAATCAAAATGTATTGCAAATAATCTCACGATGCAAGTTTATGTTCCGAAGATTCGTGTAAAAGACCTTCGATTTACTTGTGTTTAATCTTTGTGTAGAACAGGACTGATAGCAAGTTCAATAACATAATTATTTTCCAGTTCATTCATCTCGCTTTTTAAAGGCTTGTCTTTCTGTCCTTGTCTTTTTTTATCATCTGTTTTGATAATCTGTCTTGTGTCGTGAAAATACGATACAAAAAAATGAGTGGTTAGTCCGAGTGATAAAGACTAAGGAACACACGACTAAATCAACAATAAGGTTTATTGTACTAAAGGTACATATATTAAGAGTCGACATAATAGTCACTATGTACAAATATTTACTTCTGTTTAATCTTGTGTAGAACAGGGACTGATAGCAAGTTCAATAACATAAATAAGTGCAACTAATTTCATACCACACTCGAGAGATGGATTCTTCACTATTTTGTAATCATTTCACCCCAATAAAGGCATGTTTACTGGCACTGTTGCGCAGAGGGTTACACAGGGGAAAGTGATAAGAAAGAGGGGTTAGTTATAGGCGATATCAGGAGGAGGGTAAGAGACGGATGAGAATAACGGTGTAATGGGAGTGGAGTAGATAGAGAAAAAGAGCTTGAGAGAATGGATGCGAATTAGTGAAATAGAAGATGTCTATTGACCTTACATTTAAATTCCTGGAGATTGTAGCTGTCGCGGAAGCAAGTATATGGAGAGAATTCCACAAGCGGGAAGTGCGAGAAAAGAAGCTGTTAGAGTATAAATTGCGGTTACATTTTATTGTTTTCTCTGTAAAATGGTGGGTAAAATTAGCTCATGTAAATTTATACCTAGGGGCACCAGTGAGCTAAGTTAATTAGAGCAGAAGCCGTGAAAGTAATTGTAGAAGAGGCACAGGGTAGCCACGTCACGCCGGTGAATGAGCGACTGCAGCCGAGCTTATAAGTCGGTATCGATCACATGAGAGATTCTCAGTTGAATTTGTCAAGAACACCGAGGTGAATAGCAGGGGCAACCGACCAGATGTGGCAGCATTATTCAATACACGGGCGGATGGTAGATTTATATATATGCAGGATGGATTAAGACAGGAAAAACTTCTTTTCCGTGGACAGTGAACCGACATTCTTAGCAGCAAATGAAGCTATGGATTCGATATATTCATCCCATTTGAGGTCCGCTGAGAGTGTTACGCTAAGGAGGCGTAGTGGTTTGCTCTCATGCTAATGGGAGGTAGGAGCGATTGTCTATGATAGTTAATAGATAGCAACTTCGGTTTGGATCCATTAAAATTTACGAGCCATTTCTTACCCCAGCCCACAGCAGATTGGACGTCCTTCTCAAGTTCAGCAGCGAAATTAGCTTTGTCAACCTCAGTAGAATTTTTATCGAGGTGAGAGTAAACAGTGGTGTTGTCAGCGTATATACCTACTTAGGTTCTTATTACATCGGGGAGATCGTTAAAATAGATAAGGAAAAGTATAGGACTTAGAATAGAGCGTTGAGGGACACCCGCGTTCGCATGGTAGTTTTGGGAGACATGTCCCTTTGATACTACCTTCATTTTGCGATTAGAGAGGAATGACTTGATTACGTCAAACAATTGTACAGTTATACCATAACCCCGCAGCATGTATAGAAGGCCAACATGCCAGATTCTATCAAGCGCTATGGAAATATCCAGGGATACATTTCGAGCTTCGCAATTCTTTCGAGAGCCTGGTATATATTCTCCGTGATGGTAGTTTACATATCAGCAGAAGAACTAGTGAAGCGGAAAACCATGCTTTTTGTCCGGGAAGAGTCTGTGAGCCTGTGAGATGTTGAACCACCTCGGCGTTGATAGTCGATAATTGGGCGATAATTATCGGGGTAGGAAGCTGATAAGGCGCTTTCATGAGCGTTGTCCTTTCAGGACGGAGGCAATCATGGATTTTCACTTGCCCTTATGCCTTGTCGTTGTTATAACATTTCCTCTTCGTATCTCTCCCAACACCCGCTCTACCATCCACTCGTTCAAGTTCATCAAGTATGTCCCGTGCTGTTTTCTCCTGATCCTTCTTCTCAATACGTTCTGTGAGTATTAGATTCTCCAGGCCCGCCTTCCCCATTATGTTTCTCTGAAATCTCAGCTGTCTCTTCCTGATTGTAATTACAAGCTGTCTTTTTGTTTGCATTCTCTCTAAAACCTTGTCGTTGGTCAAGTTTTCTGACCATGTTATCTTCTGCATCCTTTTGTAGAACTAGGTTTCTGTTGCTTCGAGACTATATTTCAACTTAGACGAGATATCGAGCATTCGCTGCCATATGGAAAGGGAGGCATCACATAATAGTCGAGGATTTTTCTTTGTATCAAACGACATCCTGCTGGAAATAGCAAAATGATTTTTTTAAAATGTTTTTTTTTAATCGTATCACCCCGAGCAATGCGGTAATGCCACTGATGTGCAGGGGGCTACGTAAGAGTGAAAAGATTGTAAAAGAGAAAGCCGGAAACCACATCCTAAACAGAGAACAATAGATGAGTCTCTTCACCTTTCAATAGACGAGGGTGGAGTATGAACCGGGCGATATTTTAGTCTATCGACTCCAATTGAAAAAAAAGAAAAAAAGAAAAAATACATGCAGGATTTGACATACCAGATAGTTAAGACATACTGAAAAAGTCAAACGGACGTTCGCCTTGATAGGATAGCGTTTTTTAATTTTCCTAGATATTACCGGCGTGTCTTCCTCCATCTTGGCTAGTTGAAATCAGAAGAGAGAGAGAGAGAGAGAGAGAGAGAGAGAGAATGGCCCACAGCGCATGCCTTAGCACACAGTCTGAGAGTTAGATTGAAAAATTCAAGACCAAAATCCGAACGTTCGTTGGAATAGCGAAAGATGACTTCCAAAGGTTGTGCAATAAATAACAGGGAACATTCATTTAAAACAGAAAATATTGCGGAACTTTTTTAATATCGATAAATCGACATGATGAAGACGAATCTTTAGAAAAATGAAACCTGCTTCTAGAGAGAGATGAAGAAATACCATAAGTGAACCGCATCAAAGTTTTTGAAAAATTGATATCATAAATATGCTTAAGTGTAGCATCAAAAATCAACAGCTGAAATCATTATGGTGCATAAGGAGTAAATATGGCTCGGAGAATTTAACACGGAAAAAAACGTATTGAAGGCAAAATGGACAGAAATGCAGCGAATAACCTAACTAATAATGTTGCGAAAATGTTTCACAGAAGAGAGATTACGAGAATTAGTACAGAGACAAAAATATTAAGGGTTGCATGAGATAGGATGGTATGAACGATTACGGTCAACTATGTTTTGAAGAGAACTTGTCTCGTAGAAAAAGTAGAAAAACTGTTTTTAATGTGGGGAACTTGAGCGGGAACGCTAAGGCCATTGAGGAAAGATTACCCAGCCCAAGCCTACACGGTAACTGGGTTCAAAGTTGGTCATTGAATGTCAAAGCTGGTCAAAAGCTAGTCTTAGTTTCCACGCCGGCGAGCAGGTAGTGTGTATCTGAGAAGAGATACTATACTTGATATTTACCTACACCCCGACTGGAGCGAGTTGTGACACAAGGTCAGTTTTTAATGTGTGGAACCTGAGCGAGTTTCGCTCTGGCAGTTGTTCAAAGATTGCCCAGTCACCACTTATACAGTAATTGAGTACAAAACTGGTCATAGCTAGTCAAAGCTGGTCATTGCTTGTCAAAAGCTAGTCTTGGCTGGTCATTACTTCCCGACAATCAGGCAGGAAGTGTGTATCTAAGAACAGATACTACACTTGATATTTACCCTACTCCCCCTCTACAGCAAGGTCAGTTTTTAATGCGGGGACCCTGAGCGCGTACGGTTAGGCTATTGGTCAAAGATTACCCAGCCCCCGCTTATGTGGTAACTGGATACAAAGCTGGTCTTAGCTGATCATGCTTGTCAAAGCTGGTCAAAAGCTAGTCTTAGCTAACCGGCCGGCGAACAAGCAGTTAGTATCTAAGAACAAATACAACACTTTTGATTTACCCTACCCCCCAAGTGGATCGAATTGTGACACAATGTCAGTTTTTAACATGAGGAACCTGAGCGCGTACGCTCAGGCCATTGACCAAAGATTACCCAGCCCTCGCTTATGCGGTAACTGTGTACAAACCTGGTCTTTGCTTGTCAAATGCCTGTCATTGCTTCCCTGCCGGCAAACAGGAAGTGTGTACCTGAGAACAGATACTACACTTTGATCCTGACCGACGGGCCTCCGAAGGCAGAAGTTGTTTTACTTGATGCTAATAACTCACCTAAATATTTTTACCAATGCGTTAAAAATATATAAACCAATCCGACAATGTAGTAAAATATAATTGCTTCTTTGCTTGGTTGTTTGTTAATTCTTGGTGAAATATGGATAATATAATACCTAAAATATGAATAGAAATTATTTTCAGGGTTTTGTATTCGTTTAATTTTGGATTCAGGTATATTTATTCATTCTAATCCATATTTGTTTCTAGAATTAACATTAGTTTTGTATGAACCTCAAGAATCAAATTTTATAATGTTAAAAGAATAATAGAGAATAAACTCTCTATGACATATATGAGCGAACGAAACAGGCAACAGTTAACAATTATACATGTGGGAACGACTGGGCGTATTCATCGTTTGTGCGTGCAATAATATTGTAATAAATAACAAGCCATCTTATTCCACACATTTCAGTAAAATAGGCGCCAGAAATTTTGAGGGAAGTGTGCCAGAATTATATCTATTTTCATAAATATTTTGAGAGAAAGCAGCCATAATATAGTAATTTAAAAAACAAACTTCTTATCAAACGAGATCAGAAGAAAAACGTACGCAGGAAAAAAGGATTAAATCATTTTAACTGCAAGAATTTGCTTTTAAATAAAACAAAAACAAATTATCAATCGATTGCAAAAACTAAAGATACGGTCAAATTTGTGATCTCCACTGAAATGATAACTGACTTGATTTGGGTTTTTGCTGATATTCATTTCTGTCAAGAGACCATCTTTTGGCGAGATAACGAAAACAACGCCATCTTTTTTATTTATTTTCTCATGCTGGACTGAAACTCTAAACCCGGGAAAGTTGTAAGCGAATCACTATAAGAAAACATTACAAAAGCCAATCAGATAAAACGCGGGAGAGAAAGTTTCGCGTTTGTTTTTAACGAAATTCTTTCCAAATTGGAATAAAATAAATTTTTAACTCTTGAAAATCCGCAGACGTGAGTATGGCGATTTTCCAAGAATAATTTAGATGTGGCACAAGGCCGAAAGCTTGGAGCGTCCAGTGAGGCACGAACTCACTATGCAATCATTATTGATCTAGTGAGTCAAACCTTCTTAGTTTCACTCCTCGTCAAAGTGCCTAAATATTTTCTAAGCGTAGATGTGGCACAAGGCCGAAAGCGTGGAGCGTCCAGTGAGGCACGATCTCACTACGCAGTCGTTATTGATCTAGTGTTTCAAGCTTTCTAAACTTCACACCACGTCAAGTGCGTAAATGGTTTTCTTAACGTAGCTTAGATTTTTTTTTAATCTTTGCACACCAAGCAAGGCGGTACTGCCAGTGATGCGCAGGGGTTACATAAGAACAAAATTTTAAACAAGAAGAGAGTGAGAAGAAAGACGGTCCAGTTAGAAATGGCACAAAGCCGAATGTGTGGAAAACTGGAGTCAAATGGATAAGAGATGGGTATTAACCTTGCGTTTAAATACCTGGAGGTTGTAGCCATCATGAAAGCAAGTATACAGAAGGGAGTTCCACAAACGGGAAGTGCGAGAAATTATGCTGATGGAGTATAATTGACTGCTGCATTTGGTTGATCTAACTGTAAGTGGGTGAGACCTTGTTGCCAGTCTGGTTGCACGAGTAAATTTTAGTGGCAGGGGCACCAGTGACTTAAGTTTGTCGCAGCAGAAGCCATGAAAATATTTGTAGAATTGAAGGAGGGTAGCCACATCCCTCCGGTGAGAAAGTGGCTGGAGTCGAGTTGCTATGTCGGTACCTATCACGTTATAGATTCTCCTTTGAAATCTGTCGAGAACACTGAGAATAACAGCTGGGGCGCCTGACCATATATGATAGGAATATTCTATGCACGAACGGATGGTTGATTTGTATATGTGGCACAAGGCTGAAATCTTTGAGCACCCAGTGAGGCACGAGATCACTGCTCAGTCGTTATTGATCTAATGACTCAAGCTTTCTAACTCTCACACCACGTTAAAGTTCCTAAGCGTACTTTAGAAGTGGCACAACTAATCGAAGGCATAAGCCAGTGGTAAATGTTTTAGCGACATAAACTTACTAAACATTACATACGCCTAAGATCACAAATGTTTTTCGTAGTGTAGGTTAGATATCGCCGAAAGTGTGGAACAATTAGCGGGGAATGAACTCATTATTCAGTCGTGTTTGATCTCGCCATACAAGCTTGCTAACCATTGTACTATGTCGAAGTGCCCGTCACATGCGTCGATTTGTGTGAGGGTAAACGTATCCGTAACAAAGAAACATTAAGGGAAACAAAACAAAACCACGCTGAAACTCAGAGAACGGCAGATGCAATTTCTTGACATAATGAAGAAAGACGGCTTGGGGAATTTGCTATTCACAGGACATGAAAGAGGGAGCTAGAGAGAGAGAGAGAGAGAGAGAGAGAGAGAGAGAGAGAGAGAGAGAGAGAGAGAATGCTATGATTAACCTACCTTACGAGCTTGTGTCATCGAATTTAGAACAGATAATGGGAAGGATGTGCGTTATGGTGCATTAGATATCGACTCGGAACGAGAAATCGGGGAGCCGAGTTCGAATTCCAGCCAATTCATTGCATTCACTTACGCGCAAATAACATTGGGAAAGGTATTAATCCGACTATTCCTTCCAGTTATGGCAATCTACTGCGTGATAATCTTCTGCCCAGTCAGTCATGTCTCTTTTGAGACATGATTGCCCAAGCTTGTATCACGTATGGCACTTAACTGACTGACAGACTTAATACTTGGAATAATGAATAAGGCTTCTACTGGTCATAAAGTGAGGGATCTGTTTTCTATTGTTATGAAGTAATAAATTGAACCCCAGTAATTGCTACGTAATAATATAATACATCGCTTCTACTTCTAGCTATGAGTCAAATAACAGGACAGATTGGGTTCTATAGCCTTGGTCAACAACCAGTCTACCGCAGAAAGCAATGGCAACCTACTGCGGGATAATCTTCTGCCCAGTCAGTCATGTCTCTTTCGCCCAAGCGTGTAGCACTTAACTGACTGAATGGGAGGGATATGAAAAAAGATACTGTATTATGAGCTACAATGGATGCGCATGTTTAAACATCTATGACCACCAACGTCCGAAAAAAGATGACAACTAGAATATAAAAAATGATGTTAAAAATATAAGTGTACTCAACTATTATATTCTATATCATACTGAATGCTGGATAACTATCACATAAATTAAGGTAGTATTTATCAAAAGTGAACATTTAAAAAAAAATTAAAACAAAAATATATATTTTTAATCAATTTACCTCATGCAGGACGATATCGCGTCTAAGAGCTACTGAGTTCCTTGAAGTGTAAAAGAAAACAATAATTTAAACGGAACCAACAGCCATGTTCTAAATAAGAAAATGTGAATAAACTCTACTCCTCAAATGACTAGGAGTGAACAAGATGGTTGGTGATCCTATCTATACATAATGAGGAAAAACAATTTTAAAGTTTAGGCGACGACGTTAGAAGTATGGATTTGAAGTAGAATTTCCAAGAACCAGAATTACAAACCTTTCCTTCCTGTTCAAATGAGCGAGGATAGAACCGGAAGTACCCTGTTGAAATTTATAGAATATAAAATGCAGAAAAATGTTTGGAAAATATTACACTCAGATTAATCCGAAAGCAAGAAGATTAGAAGAAAACTTCGAGGAACCTAATTTATCTCAGGGGCTTGTGAACATGTAGGGTAGTAGGAATGGGAGTGGTCTAAATAAAACAAAAACAAAATAGCAACAAACAATCCTTAGAACTACAAAGGATCAGGAGTTTCCGGAAGCCTCATCGTTCAACACCCGAAGGGATGCGGCAGATAATAGAAATATTTTATATTTTATCATCAGGATTACATGAGGCTAAATTTGATTAATTTGATTTTTTTTAATGTGAAGTTTTAAGAATACTGATATTCATAATGTCTTTTTGTTTATATTTTGTACTTATTTTTAATGAGATTAAAAACAGTTATTGCGTTTCCTTTCTGTTTTCTTTTTTTAAGAAGTGCATAGATGCTGCTGAATCGAAATTTTTTCATGATGGGACTATAATAAGCGACAGTAGTCGCATTGTTAGTTGGATAGTTTACGAGAAGAGTTTTAGCAGTCCTATGGCACATCCGGTCAGTATTCACTGGGTACCGTAAAGAAGGGATATGATGTCGAAAGACCTGAAAACCGTAATGATCCTCGACTAAAAACAGTATTAAATATGTGTTCCATAAGACTCAAATAGATGTATTTCACAAAATTCTTCAAAAAACTTTTAAGCATTTTTTAAAATTCCGATGTAGCAAAAATATTGCTTGAATTCGTTGCATATTTCCGGATTTATCGGTCTATGAGAATATTATAAGTGTACTGCATATAATGGTCTTCACTTTTCTATTTAAGTTTAACCCCCCCCAAACACACACACACATGCACACACATACAACCGCACACACATACACACACATACAACCGCACCCACATACAACCGCACACACATATTTATTATAATATAAGATTATACAAATTAGCATTTAGCGTAAACAGCTGAATTCTTAATGAATATATTTAAAAGCTCTACAGTAAGTATGCATTGAGCACTAATATAACTATGTAGTAGTTTAATTTAATTCATAATTTAAATTCATATAATCATGGATGAGAGTGTTCCAAGACTTTTAATTAACTTCTCTTAATACTGAAGATTCTTGTTACGTGAGCGTTTGAAAAACGCTGATATCTGTTATTGTAAAATTGCCAGAAGACACCGAAAGCCTTTTTCAAATAAAAAATATTCAAAAGCTCTACAGCATACTTGTAATGAACACTTTTTTAATACAACTGTCTACTGGTTTAATTTAGTTATGACCAAAAACTAATTATATATATATATATATATATATATATATATATATATATATATATATATATATACAAGAAAACTTCAGGCAGACACGTTATTTCATGGTAAATCGGGATTATAGGCCTATTTCAGGCAAACCATCATCAGCTTCAGTGATTATTATACAAATGGTTTTAAAATCCCTTGTATAATAAAGACGGAAGCTGATGATTGTTCGCCTGAAATAGGCCTTTTCTCCCGATTTACCATGAAATAAGGTGTCTGCTTTAATTTGTCTTATATTTGCTCTATATGTATTTATATACATATATATATTTAGATCTCTCTTAGAGAGTTACCTACCACTGTATATACAGGATACTCTTTTGGATTCTTCTATACTCACACTGCATGCTGATATATATATATATATATATATATATATATATATATATATATATATATATATACGTATGGATATGGCACTTCCTCAATGTTGAAATTACAGCAGTTTGAAAACTTTTGTCCTCCATATCTATTCTTTGGAAAGTTATCATGTATTCTTTCGTTACGATTTCTTTCGTTGAGGAAATTTTCTCCTAACCAATGTCTCTGATTTACTTCATCCAGAAAGTTGGTATCCTTTACGATACGATGTTTTTTTCTTTCTTTCTGCGTCTTGCAATCAAATCACACTTACATTTGCCAAATTGTCTTGGCTCCTGTCCACCTTTGACACTTTTCCTGTGATCTTATCACTTCTACTACGGTTTCCGCTTCCGTAATCTTTACACCCAGTTAAATTCCCAGCCAGGCTGACATCATTCTTTACCTACTGATAAAGCTTCAATGTCTCCCATTTGATCACCTGTTTTCGGTCCTTTGTAATGGAAAGACGCGTGCACATTTCTAAGTAGTGTCATTTAACCGATCTTTTCGTATAACAATAGAATCACATCATTGTAAGAATCGGCGCAACATGCGAAACATTGATGCAGATGAAAAGAGAAAGTATAAAAGAAAAGATAATGGCAAGGAATTTAAAAAGGTTAGGGCGAGAGAAAATGAATCGAAAAGAAGGAAATATTTAGGTGTCCGAGAAGTCTGTTGAACCCAAGAGAAATAAGGAAGAAAAGCGTGTATTAGAAGGTTAACAATAATGAAGACGAAATGAACAGGTAGGGGAGAGAATGGAAAGAAAAAACATGAAGAAACGAAAGTATCTTTTAGAGTAAAATGATAGAAATAATTTCTGATTACAATTCGAAAGGAATGGACAAGGAAAATGAAAGTGCTAAACTGTTAAAGAAAGAAATTAGCAAAATGACAAACGAAAGAAGGTTCCAATGACACCAAAATGAAGAAAGAAAAACACAACAGAGAACGAAAGTAAGTATATTTACTCTGCTCCCCCACTGGATCGAGATGTGACACAAGGTCTTTTTTTAAGGTGGAGAGCCAACCGCGTACGTACGGGCACAGGAACAAAAATTCACCAGTCCCCTTAACCGCCGGATGAGCTGGTCCCGGTGACGAGCACCTGGTCTTCCCATCTGCTGCAATGTGGTGGTGCGGCAGCGGGACACTGTTTTCTGGGGACCTGGCATCTATCAGTGTATTTTTTCTAAGAAGGAACCCGATCCTCGCGGATGGATCTACAACTGAACCTCATCATGTTTTCGAGGACAGAGACGCAACTGAGAGATGATTTGTGTCCTTACCTGAGTTACATCAGACAAAAAAGGTAAATAAAATGCAACAGTGAAATAAATGAAGAAATAAATTAAAATATCGAAACTGAGAAGTATAGACAGAAAATATAATAGCACTCAGTCATTTAATTGCCAGTTGCATTCACTTACGCACAAATACCATTGGGAAAGGTATTAATCCGTCTCTTCCCTCCAGTTATGGGTTAAATCGCAGGACAGATTGGGTTCTATAGCCTTGGTCGGCAACCAGTCTACCGCAGAAAGCAATGGCAACCTACTGCGGAATATTCTTCTGCCCAGTCAGTCATGTCTCGAAAAAGACATGACAGCCCAAGCGTGTTTCACAGATGGCAGGCACGTAACTGACTGAATACACGCTTGGATAATCATGTCTCGAAAGAGATTATAACTGACTGGGCAGAAATTTTTTCCGCAGTATGTTGCCATTATTTTTTGCGGTAAATGGTTACTAACCAAGCCTGTAGAGCCCGATCTGTCTTGCTATTTAACCCATAGCTGAAGAGAAAGGGACGGATTTTTACCTTTCCCAAATTTATTTGCGAGTAAGTGAATGCAAAGAAATCAACTGAAATGATGAAAACGAAAAAAAAATGGCGAATGACAACCTAAACGAAAACACAACAAAAAAAGCAAGTGCGAAAAATGCATCAGTGAAATATAGATAGAAAAAAAATTAGAATAACGGAATAGAGAAATATAGAAAAGAAAAATAATAGCACTACAAAGAAAAATCACAAAAGAGATATGGAAAGAATGAAACAATGAATAACTCAACAAAGAAAGAATGAAATCAAAACAATATACAGAAAAGAAAGACAGAAAGAGCAACGCAAAATAGAATTATAAAAAGAAAGAAAGAAAAATGAAAGACTGCAAAACAGAAAGAAAGAAATAACACATCAGATGAAATAAAACAAAGAAATAATAGTACAACATATAAATAACCTAATAGAAAATAACTAATCACTGAAAAAATTAAAATATATTCACACATATTCGTGCTTCACTGCGTGCTCAAAGCTTTCAGCCTTGTGCCACATATACAGATCAACCATTCATTCGTGCATAGAATATTCCTATCATATATGGTCAGGTGCTCCAGCAGTTCATCTAAATGTTCTCGACAGGCTTCAAATGAGAATCTGTAACGTGATAGGTCCCGACTTAGCTGCTCGACTCCGGCCACTTTCTCACCGGCGGGATGTGGCTACCCTCTTTCTATTCTACAAATATTTTCATGGCTTCTGCTGCGATAAACTTACGCTACTGGTGCTCCTGCCACTAAAATTTACTCGTGTAACCAGACTAGCAACTGGGTCCCAACAACTCATAATTAGGTCAACCAAATGCAGACGATAATTCTACTCCATCAGCTTCTTTTCTTGCACTTCCCGAATGTGGAACTCTCTTCCATATTCTTGCTTTCCTGATGGCTACCACCTCCAGGCTTTTAAATGCAATGTCAATACCCATCTCTTAACCACATGACTCTAGTTCTTTCTACATCACCCTGTATGTCTTTTCTTTTCTTTCTACCTTTGTAACTGTCATTACACCTGTATTCTCATCCTCTTTCTCTTTACTTTCTTCCGATTTAATCTTTTTAATTTTATGTAGCTCCCTGCACATAAGTAGCGTTACCACCTTGCATGAGTTGATACGATTATAAAAAAAAGAAAGAAAGAAGAATATCAATGACACCGTAAAATTGTTTAAAAAGATGAAGATTACATAAATCATTAAAAGGGAAAGAGTAAGTAAAAGACGAAAGAAAGAAACAAAGAACTTAAGAAAGAAGAAAGAAAGAAAAAAAAGACATAACAAACATAAGAAGGAAAGAAAGAAAGACAGAATGAAAGGAAACTAGTAATCTCAAAAGAATGACAGTAAAAAAAATGGACGCCAAACTAAAAATGAGAATGAAATTGAATTAATAAATAAATGATAAATAAATAAACGTAACAATAATAATGAAAAAAAAATACCATGTATAAAAAGACATTTTTAATAAAAAATAAAAGAATAAATGAATGAAGAGAAATTTACAAGAAGGAGAGAATGTGTGAAATGGAAAAAGAAAAGACTTTAACTTAACTCTGACCTCTTGATTCCCTCAGAAGTAAAGTTAGGTCAAGTCTATGAATCATTTGAAATTGTTCCGTCTACACGGACTTCCTGACCGTTCTTTCTGTTAAAGGCAACATCATCTCTGCTTTATGCATTAAATGTGACCCCACCCACACATTTTCGCTCTTTCCTGCACAGAAAGTTTGTCCTCATTCACAATTAAAACTACCTTCTCCACCGCTATCCTCTTCCCATTAATTCCTTTTCATCATTCATCCTTCCTTTCGTCCTTCTCAAATCCGCACAACGAGTAAATTGCAGTCGCAGTAAAAATCATTACCCGGTGACGCGAGTGCTACTCGTTCAGCCACCGTACTTTAATTTTGTGCATTGTATGCTCAATCAGTGAATTCCCATAAGGCAAACACAACTTTCTTCATCTTGCCTCTACCTCTTGTGGGAATGCGCACTTGTTCAAATAGTGGGAAGTAGTCATGCGTGCTCTAACGTACAAGAACACTCTTTCAGGGCTACGCATGCGCACTCACAACATCTGGAGACAAGACATCGTGAAGAGAATTTCAGACTATATATAGAAGGAATTGCTAACACTTTGCTTCTTTCATGATTTCATTTCTGTTATTTTTTCTGTTTTTTTTTTTTTAGATTTGCATTCTAACTTGATTTTTATATTTTTTTTCTTCTTGAATATTATTACATTAAATTTTTAGATATTATCTTATTTGAATTTGATGGTTTGAGACGTGTCAAGGTCTTGGAGTCTTTTTTTAAAAATTCACCCGGATGTTTCCCGACATTCTCCAGACTTTTGAAAATTTATTTCCGCTCTTTCTTTCTATTTTTTTTCTTCCTTTCCTTCTTTCTATTAATTTATTTATTTCGTTCTTTCTACCTACCTTCTTTTTTCTTTGTTTTTGCTATTTTCTTAATTTTTATTTGTTTTTTTCTAACACATGAAATTACTTTCTTTTTTTTAATTTTTGTTTGCGTTTCTTTTTCTTTTTCGTTTTTTTTCTTTGTTTTTCCTGTTTTATGCTATTTCCTTTAATTTATTTATAATTTCTTATTATTTTCCTTATCTTCCTATCAAATGCAGTTTCGTATTTCTTACCTTCAATATTTCTCTTTATTAGTGTTCAGCTAAGAATCTATGGCATTGATGTTAACCAGTCTATTTGGCCGATTGCTTAAACATAATTCTTCCTCATAATGTCCGGCGACCGAAACACTGGGGTAGAAAATATATATGTTCTTCCTTTGCCATTTAATGACTTATCAATTTTATACAATATTGTGCGTTTTAGTCGATCTTCTACATCTATAAAATATAATTAGCATATTGTTATTTTCTTTACTTACTTTCTTTATTTTTCCTTTTATATTTTCTTTTAATTTTGTATTTTTTTAAGTGGAATTTGATTCCAGTTTTTAACACAAGAAATTAAAACCATTCCTTCTCTTCAGTACATTTCTTCTTCGATTCTTCTTTATATATATATATATATATATATATATATATATGCATATATATATAACTATATATATATATATACACACACACATATATATATATATATATATATATATATATATATATATTGTCATTGGCAGACAGATCTGTTTCGCCGTATCGCAGCTCATCAGTACGGTTAGACTCCGATTGCTTTCTTACCCGGGATTGATATATATATATATATATATATATATATATATATATATATATATATAAGAGACAATAAATGTCTATTATGTTTAATCATGAGCCGTTCTAAACGTCGTATTTTTGCTTTAATTTCAATTGGAAATAAAAACAACAATTCTCCATCATTTGGATAATTATTTATTGGTTTTCTTCTAAGCTTTCGGATCACATGAGCCATCTTCAGAGAGGTTGTTTAAACTGAAATATTATAAAATACACCATCACCGACGATTTTATTTTGTGTTGACATAAAACTCCGCTTGGCAACGGCAATAGTTACCAAAAATAATAAACGCAGTTCTTAAGTTTGCGATTCGGTTTTATGACGTCACACCGCGGGATAGCGCGAAATGACAACAAAACCATGTAGTCAAATGCAATTTAATATGTTATTTCCTGTTTTAAAGTTGATTTTATTGAGTGTTGGTTGTTTCGATTTGATGTACATGGCCTCCAATATCTGCAGGTTCCTCTTACTGTGTGTATGAGTAAGGATCACCGTATTGTTGACCAAAATCTGTCTGATATTACCTACATGTTTATGTTTTTCAGAGAAATGTTGTTTAATAGTACTCTGATGACATGTAAGTCTACGCGAGAGCGTGGTTGTAGTAAAACCAATATATGTACTAGGTTTTTTATTAGTATCAGAGATGCAATCTCTGAATGGGCATGTAAATTGGTACACTACATTGGTTTTTTTGTAAAGAATTTAGTTTAGTGCTTGTTGGGTTATTATAGATTATGAGTTCAATTGTTTTAAACTTTTTATAATATATATTGAGTTTAATTTGATTATTACGTTCAACTGGTTTAACATTTCTACGTATTATGTTTTTGAGAGTTTTTTCATCTTGTTTATAATTATTATGTATTTGGTTGCAATAGTATAAGTTCATAGTGTTATGTTTATTTTGATGTAAACCATTATTATTAATAATATCATTATTGTTAAAGCTATTGTTAATTTTGTTGAGATACATTTTAATTTGTTGATCAAGAACGGAGTTAGGAAATCCATTATTGACTAGTGTTTGCTTAATGTTGTGTAATTCTTTATAAAATATAGATTTGGAAGAAGATATCATTTGTGTGCTTTGAATTAAGTTTTTATAACAGTTAACTTATATCGTTGGGGGCATTCACTATTATAATTAAGAAGACACGAATTTATGCTAATTGGTTTCCTATATAGAGAAGTAGTAAATTTATGTGTGCTAGAATCAATGAATACATCAAGGAATGGGAGTTTGTTATTAATATTAAGTTCTAATGTAAATTTGAGGACGGAGTGACTTTCAAATTTGTTTTTAAGATATTTAATTTTATCGGTATTTTTAGCTAAAACAAAGATGTCATCTATGTATCTTACATATATAGAGGGTTTATTGTTGTCATTAATTATTTTATTTTCTAGATTTGCCATATAATAATTAGAAAAGAGGGGACCTAAAGGAGATCCCATCGCAATACCATCTATTTGTGTATAAATATTGCCTAAGGGATCGTGAAAGGGTACTTGTGTGGTGCATGCTAATAATAGTTTTTTTAATATAGTGGGTTTAATATTGATTGATGGGAGAGTAGCATGGTTGTTTCCATCACGGATAATGATGTCAGTTGTTTCCTGGATAGGAACTTTTGTGAATAAGTTTTGGACATCCAAAGATGAAATTTATTCTTCATATAAGTGCTTTTCTAGTTCTATTTTTTAAAAAAACCTTTGATTTATAAGTAACATTTATATTTTTTCTGATTGAATTCCAGCTATCTTTATCTTTTTAATTTCTATGTATTAATTGTAAACTTTTTTGGTAATTTTTCTATAATCCATTTTATGTACCAATTTACATTTTTTTTGCTATTTCGTCAGTTATTATTTTCCGTGGTTATTTCATGTAAAGTTTTTTTTATCGATATTTAATGTGAACATTTTTCAATATCTACATATGACGTTTATTTAATAGTTTTTTCCTTAAGTGATTTGATAATGTATAGTTTTTCGTATAGACCAAAGGAGCATGGTTCATTTAAGGACTTACATGTTTTAGCTACTTTTAGAATTGTCCACTTTATTGTGGGTATTTTTTTTTCCTTTAAATACCAATGATATTTCGATAGGGATGTTCCTTTTTTGCTTGTTATTATTAAATGAAGACGTGTTCCGTTAAAGTTCATCTCTTTCTTCACCCCTCTCCTGTTCTCTATGAGAAAAGACCAAAATGATAAGGAAGCAGAAAGGACAGACTTGGTACTTAATAAGCACATCACATCAAATACAATAAAACTAAGTGAGAATAATAAAAACAAAAGGAAATTGGAAAAAAAGATAAAAGTAGTTTAAAGTCAGGCTGAAATCCTGACCGTTCGAAAGGAAACATTAGAAAAATTAAAGGAGAAAAACGAGAAAAACTTAGTATGTATTCTTTGGGGCCAAATTCTAAAATGAATCTTCTCTCTGGTTAGAAACACACACGTAAATTGTATATCTTTCCACACACATAAACAGTAAACTTAAATTTAAATATAGATCATTTGCACAATCAACATCCAACATTACCTGATGAAGAGAATCTATATCGAAACATAAAGATTTCCGTGTCGCATGTACAATTAATTAATCATTATATATATATATATATATATATATATATATATATATATATATATATCCAAGTATGGGTGGAATAATATTCCTTGTCCAAAGAAACACTATTTTTAAAAAGTGCTCAATACAAAGTAGAGCTAATAATATTTATTCAGAAATTATAATATGGATATGTTACAATATCACTACAAAAGTAGCCATTTTGCTTCGACACGTCTTGTGTCTTGTCAAGTGGTGCGGTTATTTTAAATTGAATGGTTTAAAACGTTAAAAACAAGCAAGAGCTCTTTAATCAAGGAGGCATTATTGGTCCACACTGTACATACAATAATGCCTTCCTGATTAAAGGGGTCTTGCTTGTTTTTAACCTTTTAAAACCATTCAATTTAAAATAACCACATCACTTAACAAGACACAAGACGTGTCAAAAGAAAATAGCTACATTTGTAGTGATATTGTAACATATCCATGTTATAATTTCTGAATAAATATGTGTATGTATCTATATAATTTCTCCCTTTCCTTCTTTTCTATGTTCGATTTTAGCATATTTCATACAACAACTCGTTCGTCACCTTTCATTTCTTGTCGCTTCTACTTTCATCCTCCGCTTTATCCTCCATTTCAATTCTATCGTATCAATTTTACTTCGATTTGCCTCCTTCAGTCAGTTGAGTGTCATACGTGAAACACACTTGGGCGATCATATCTCGAAAGTGACATGACTGACTGGTCAGAAGATTATCCCGCAGTATGTTGCCATTGCTTTCTGCGGTAGACTGTTTGCCGATCAAGGCTACAGAACCCAATCTGTCCTGTTATTTAACCCATAACTGGAAGAAAGAGACGGATTAATACCTTTCCCAAGGGTATTTGCGCGTAAGTGAATGCAAGGAATTCAGCTGGAATTCGAACTCGGTTCCCTGATTTCTCGTTCCGAGCCGATATCTAATGCACCACAACGCACATCCCTTTCCTCCTTCTCCTTCTTAAAAACTACCACCATCTCTTTATTTTATTCCATACTTCTTCATTCTCGTTCTTTCTCCTCTACCCTCCACAGCCTAATCAACCTCATCCTCTTTCTTCTACTTTACACATTTCCTCTTTCAGTTATGGTTTTAAGTTATTATTACTTTTCTTTACATTTTATTATATTTAAAATAATATCATATATACAACAGCATTTCTCTGCCTGAGCAATATTTTAATTTGTTGAAGATGATCAAGCAATACCGATACTTCCATTATCCTTTCATTGATTCTTAAGCTGTTGAACCCACTGTACCTACCTATCAGTATAACGTTAGCATGTCATATCAAACTAATGTTCTGGTAAAAAAAAGAAGAGAATGTAACTCAATATTAGAGTCGGTAAAATATCGGAAACATGCAATTTGCTTTATATTCTGTAAGAGGCGACACAGTTAATGACGGCATACATATACGCGCTCTAAGCCACACACAACCAGGCAGGCAGACCCACGCACCAACAGTCACGCACATGCACATACACAAACACAAACACGCATACACACACGCGCGCACACACATACACACATATGTGTCGATAATTTCAAAAACTTGCTGCAAATATCATGGATCGAACATGTGAGCAATGATGAGGTCTTAGAAATGATGGAAACAAAAAGTAAATTAATACTAAGCATCAGGAAAAGGCAGCTGAAGTTCCAGGGTCATGCACTGAGGAAGGAGGGCTTGGAGAACCTGATATTAACAGGCCAGATAGAGGGAAAATGACACAGGGGAAAGCAACGGATAACATTTGAAGGACCTAGTCAGGTGGATGATGGAACAAAGTTTGCATGGTGTAACAGGAGAAGGGGTGCTAAGAGCCAACAGGGATAGGGAGACGTTGAAAACTATGATCGCCTCCGTCCTGAAGGATCAGGACACATAGAAGAAGAAGAAGAAGAAGAACAAGAAGAAGAAGAAGAAGCAGAAGAAGAAGAAGTAAAAAATAATGTGCAATCTGTTGTTAAATGTGGCAATACTTGTCTTGTTATTTTTACTGCAACTAAAAGGGTCATTTTCTCTATTAAACGTTTTATAGTGGCCTTTTCACTTTTATGGCTGATGTTAACCTCTAGGTAAATGACTCATTTTAGTAGGTACGATTTATCTGACATATTTGTAACTCTACTATATGTCTGTTCATTGAAAATGTCTATCGCATGTCTATCGCATCTGGTCCCGTGTATTCGCGAGTTTTCTCGTGGCATGAAAAGAAGAATTTGAAATATTATTTGTCCTGATCTGGCAACTCAGATTCCGTCTTTCCCCACGGACATAACGTAGGCTTCCTGTTCTATTTCTATAAATATTTTCATGTTAATTGTTCTAATGAGATTTCCTCTTTGCTAAATAGACATTAAGGATTATAGCGCAAAATAGATTCTACATTTAATATGGCTAATTATAATTTTCAGAGTCCACGCCTCTCTTGTACTTTCAGAACGTGGAATTCGCTTCTGTCCTCTTGCTTTCTGGTCAATTTCAAGTATTAAAAATTGTTAAATGAAATGGCAAACATTATCTTTTGTCTTTTAAATTCATGAACTTTTCTTGCACTCTCTATTTGATAATCTGTCTCATATTTTTTTATATACAATAAACTTTTGTTTCTTAGTAGGTTAATTGCCTTTCTTTTGAATGAAATGATTAAAAACTTCATATTTTTTAATCGTATCACCCCGAGCAAGGCGGTAACGCCACTAATGTGCAGGGGGCTACGTAATAGTGAAAAGATTGGAAAAGAGAAAGCCAGAAACTATATCCTAAACCGGGAACAAGGGATGAGCCTCTTAACCTGTTCAATAGACGTGGGTGGAGTGTGAACAGGGCGATAGATAGATCTATCTACTCCAATTAAAAAAAAACAAAGTGAGAAGATTGGAAAAGAGAAAGCCGGAAACCATATCCTAAACAGGGAATAAGGGAACCTGCTCAATAGACATGGGTGGAGTGTGAACCGGACGATAGATAGATCTATCTACTCCAATTCTTTAGGATATTAATCTTACCATGTTTACATACATGTAAAATGATTATTATATCATTTATTAATCTACATTATTGATTCTACTTTCTTCACTTGGAATTCATGAAAAATGAAAATTACAGAAAATAATCAGGGAGGAGATAGAATTTAGGTTTGAAAGATATAAACAGCCGAATTATATTCAAGGAGGACTTCAGTTGGATAAAATCAAATATGTAAATTTAAAGAGCAAGTATCCCTTTTCGTTTTGCTGTAACAAGTAATTCATATGCAAGAATTATTGTCGTAAGGTTTCAGCTCAATTTATGTATAAATAATAGAGATACTTTTGAATTTCTTAATAATATATGAAGCAATATTGAAGGTTCTGCGTATGCGGCGTACATTATCGCAAACCATTAGGTTTGAATGATATCTCCACATACATTATTTAATTTAAATACTGTCTAATAAACAAAAGAATTTTAAGGACAAGTAAGAATTTACTATACTAGTCAAAACAGAATTACCAAATATACAATCAGCCAGTCAGTTAAGTACCATACGTGATACGCGGTTGAGCGATCACGTCTCGAAAGAGATATGACTACCTAGGCAGAAGATTATCCCGCATTGCTTTCGGCCTTAGACTGGTTGCCAGCCAAGGCTATAGAACCCAATCTGTTCTGTTATTTAACCCATAACTGGAGGGAAGAGATAATACCTTTCCCAAGGGTATTTACGTGTACGTGAATGCAAGGAATTCATCTGGAATTCAAAATCGGTTCCCTGATTCCTCGTTTCGAGTCGGTATTCTACTGCACCACAACGCACATCCAATATACACTACAGAACCGTAAAATTTAACTCACAAACGTATATATATATGACTTCAGAAATTTAATTAAATCAACTTTCTGTGTTATCTTCTCGTGGTAAGTTCACCCAGAATCAGTCTGTCTTTTCTGTAATTTTTAATTTAATTTAATTTAATTTTTATTAGTTTATCTTCATAAATTTTTGTATTTTTGTTCCACTTTGAATTTTTATTTTATTTTGTACACGAACTACTTAGGTTAGTGACAAACACTAACCTAAGTAGTTCGTGTACATTATTTTGCAATTGAAGGTTATTTTCGACATATACTAAGTTAAATTTCTCTTACTCTTTTCTTTTTCTTTTTTTTTTAATTGGAGTAGATAGTTCCTACTATCGCCCGGTCTCACACTCCACCCGCTTCTTGTTATCAGGAGTAGAGGTGATCGCCTTGTTTCTTGTTCAGGAAGCGGTTTCCGGATCATCCCCCTTTTTCGGTCTTAGTGTTAGTTCAGCTGGAAGCTGTTTGCAGTTACGGAGTATGGTGGCAACGTCTTTACATTCTGAGGGTACCGGGCTGGCAGTTTCGTTGTTGCTGCTTCCGACTGGTAGTTAGGAGCCCGAACTCTTGCGTAGCGTCTTGAGAGGCTGATCTGATCAACAGTTGAATAATACCGGGGTTCTTGTAGTGCCATATCTCGCATGGACGGGCGTCCCTGCAGGAACGTTCGGTGGGCAACCCCGAGGACACATTATGTTGTAGGTCGTGCTAGTCTCCATCATTCACATACTGCAAACAAGTGACCGACTGACTCTATTCTAAGACCCCTCCTTAACTGAATCACTATGGAAAAAAGCAAACATAATAGTAAAGCTAAACCAGCTAGTCTGAAAACGCCCAAACCCGTCTGCATATCTTACACTAACATACGTGGTATCCGCACTAACTTCCTCAGCGTTGATTCATTCCTTCACACTAACTCACCTGATATCTTGGCTCTATGTGAAACTAACCTTAACCCATCTATCCCCTCTTCTGAGTTTGACGTTCCTGGCTACCTTCCCCTTTTCAGGAATGATTCCAATGTTCATAAGCATGGGCCTGGTGTGTATGTCAGCGAACAACTTCCCCTAGCTAGGGCAACATCCCATAAATCCCCGTATCATTCTTTCATGTGCTTCCGCCTCTCACTTCTAAGCTCGATTAGCTATCTCTTCTTTCTCTACCGCTCCTCTTCCTCCCCTGACTCTTGACAGTATCTCTGACAATATTGACAAAGCCAATTCTTCCGATTCCTCTGCCCATATATTCGTGTTTGGTGACTTTAACGCCCACCACTCTGTCACCGACCCTGCTTGTGTCCACACCATGAATTTTTCAACCACCCATTCCCTTACACAAGTAGTGAACTTCCCCACGAGTTTCTCCGACAACCCTAACGGAAGTGACTCACTGCTAGACCTCTGCTTCATTTCCATCCCAGACTCTTGCACTACAAGACAACGCTGCCCACTTGGTAACTCTGACCACACCATAGTTTCCGTCAACATTTCATGCCACTCCCACCCAACTGAAGAAACCCAGACAAGTAGAATATCCTACTGCTACCAAAGAGCAGACTGGGATTCGTTCCGAGACTTCCTCTGTGACGTCCCATGGAACAACGTTTTTAGTCTTACCATCGACGAATGTGCAACCGAGGTCTCCTCCTGGGTTAAGGATGGCATCGATGCTTTCATCCCTGCCAGGAAATTTCAGCTTAAATCTCAATCGTCTCCTTGGTTCTCTCCCGCTTGCTCGGCCGCCATTGCCCACCGGAATCATTTCTTCCGACTCTATCGTAGCTACAAGTCTGACCAAAACAGACGCCTTTCGCTTCAGCTCGTAATAAGTGTAAAAAGATACTTAACGAAACTAAGATGTTATTTGCTGCCAGAATGAAGCAACGCATAGCATCCTCTAAGTTCGGCACCAAAGACTACTGGCGACTCTGTAAAAGAGTACTTAACAAGAGCAAGTCCACAATACCCCAACTAATAAACAAATTTGAGGTCCTCACCTCGCCAAGGCTAAATGTTTTGCCCGCAGATTCTCGAATAATTCGAGACTGAACTCGTCTGGAGTTTCTACACCCGACTTCCCACCTAGAACTGATGCTCAACTGAATGACGTCCATATTACACACTCGATTGTCTCTAAGATAATCTCAAAACTTGACCCGCACAAAGCGAGAGGAGGGGAAGGAATCCCAATCATAGTCTTAAAGAAATGTGACCCCGAACTTTCCTCTGTACTTTCTAAGCTCTACAACTTCTGCCTATCTGCTTCCTGCTTTCCTGCCTGCTGGAAATCTTTCTCTGTAGTCCTATATTTAAAGACACAGGAGAACCCTCGGACCCCGCAAATTACTGACCTATCAGCATTCTTCCGATCTTTGGCAAAGTGTTCGAAACCATTATCAACGCCGATGTGGTTCAGCATCTCACAGCACAAAGGCTCCTCTCGGACAAGCAGTATGGTTTCCGCTTCACCAGGTCTACTGTTGATATGCTAATGTAAATCACCGAGTACATATATCAGGCAGTCAACAGGAATGGTGAAGCCAGAACCGTTGCCTTGGATATCTCTAAAGCGTTCGACAGAGTCTGGCATACTTGTCTGCTATGCAAACTGCGGAGCTATGGTATTGTTTGAACTAATCTAGTTGTTCCTATCTAACCGCACATTGAAATTGGTATTAAACGGACATGCCTCCTAGAACTACCATACGAACTCGGGTGTCCCTCAAGGGTCTATCCTAGGTCCTACGTTCTTTCTGATCTACATTAATGATCTCCCTGATACCATAAGATCACAAGTAGGTATGTCCGCCGATGACGCCACAGTTTATTCTCGCCTCAATCAAAATTATTGTGTGGGCGACAAAGCTAACCTTGCAGCCGAGCTTGGAAATGACCTTCAATCCGTAGTGGATTGGGGTAAGAAGTGGCCCGTAAATTTTAATGCTTCTAAAACGAAACTACAATCAATTAATTATCATAGACAATCGCACCTACCTCCTATTAGCATGGACCAGGCTTGCCTCCCAGAGAGTAAAACACTACGCCTCCTTGGTCTCACACTTTCAGCGGACCTCAAGTGGAATGACTATAACGAATCCATTGCGACACCTGTCAAAGTTTCAGCTCATTTCTGACATCTTTTGATTGTAATACGCGAAAGATTAACCATGATTATAAACGGGTTTTTATTAAAAATAAGCACACATAATTTTTGCAATTATTTACTCTGACAAGAAAGAAAATTTGCTGCTTAAATACGCAAATATATATATGTATATACACGTATGTATATAAAAATTATTAAAAATATTTTGCGTATATACAAAGAAAAATCACGATATCCCGCTCAATGACTAACCTGATTATTTGAATAAGGTTAGATTGGCAGCTCAGAGACTTGAAAACTGGTGTCTAAGTGGACATGGAATGACGTGTTACTTCTAAGGCCTCCAAAAAGAAAAGATATATGTATATATATTTAGTGTATCGAGGCAGCAAATGATTTTCTAAACATATACTGTTAAACATAAGAGACAATGAATGTCTATTATGTTTAAACATGAGCCGTTCTAAACGTCGCATTTTGGCTTTAATTTCAGTTGAAAATAAAGACAAAAATTCTCCAACATTTGGATAATTTTTTATTAATTTGGTTCTAAGCTTTCAGCTCACATGAGCCATCTTCAGAGAGGTTATTAAGACGGCAATACAGTAACAAAACACCGAGGATTTTCTTTTGTGTTGACATAAAACTCCGCTAGGCAAGGGCAATAGTTACCAAAAATAACAAACGCAGTTCGCAAATTTGCAATGCGGTTCTATGACGTCACACTGCATGATAGCGCAAAATGACAACAGAACCATTTATTCAAATGCAATGTAACGTGATTTTATTAAGTGTGGGTTGTTTGGATTTAATGTGGATTGTTTGGATTTAATGTACATGGCCTCTAAAAAGTTATTTTTTCTATTGTCGTTGCCGTTGCTTAGCGGAAATTTATGTCAACACAAAATAAAATCTTTTAGGGCGAATAAATGTTTGGCTTTACATATCGAGTTCCCTTTGTTTCTGAAAGGCCAAGTTCTTGTTTATAGAAAGGTAAGTAGAAAATTAAAATAAAAATGAAGATAAAGATCAAAGACATAAATCAGATCAGTGAAGTAAGAAAATAAAATATAAGGTAAATCCAATAAATCCAATAAATCAAATGTTGGCGTGTTGAATAGTCTGTGTTTTCTCACATTAGCATGTATATAAATGGATAAACAAATAAATAAATGAATGAATCAAGTGCTTATCCCAATTTAAAATGGTTTTGGTCTTGGGTCCCTCTTTAGTACTTAAAAATGATTTTCTTGGCGCCTTTGTTTCTTTACATGTTTTTTCATCTTTCAGTTGGTTGCATTTATTGCTTCGACGGTGTTTTAAATTTAGTGTGTGTGTGTGTTTGTATGTGTGTGTGTGTATGTCTGTCTGAGTGTCTGTGTGTGAGTATGTGTGAGCGCTCCTCGATTTCGTCTTTATGTTTTAGAATTGTTTTAGAATTATATTGTTATGGGTCATCTGGTTTTTTTTTTTATTTTTTGGTGTTATCATTCGAATTTGGTATATATATATATATATATATATATATATACGCATCACTCATTCAATAAAGAATTAGAGCACTATGGCTATTGGGCGTGTATAATGATATACGCTCTAAAAAGTCTGCCTTCTTCCACAGAACTCTCTTAACCCAGAGGTAGAATCGCCGACTGAAGTCAATTCGGTCGGGTTTCAATCCTGGGTAAAAAGAGCAATCGGAGTCTAACCATCCTGTGAGCTGTGATACAGCGAACCAGATCTGTCTGCGGATGACTATATATATATATATATATATATATATATATATATATATATCCGACTGAATGCAGGACGACGAAGAAAGAATTCTTACAACGTCCAAGATATTAATTTAAAACAGTGTTCGGTATATAATATATAGAGCTGTGAATATTTATTATAAATTATATTTTAGAACATGTACATATTTTTTCTATATATATTGACTACAAAGATCCGTTTGTTTCGACATTGAAACTTCACTGTCTCACACCGCCTCAGGAAACATTGAAGTTTCAATGTCGAAACAATCGTACCTTTGTCGTGGATATATATAGAAAAATTATGTACATTTTCTAAAATATGATATATATATATATATATATATATATAGATAGATAGATAGATAGATAGATAGATAGATAGATAGATAGATAGAAGATCTTTGGTTAAGCCCCGGCAAGAACCAACGTCAGAGGCAAAGCCGAATAACCATGGTTCGAAGTTTCTTTTCTGCATTTGGTAGGATTACCTGAGTGTATTTTATTATGAGCTTCTCAGACAGACCGAAACCATCACGGTAGATCGCTATCGTCTACACTTGATGCATTTGAGCCAGACATTGAAGAAAAAAGTGTCGCTTTACAGGCAGAGACAAGACAAAACGTGTTGCAACATGACAACCGTAGGCTACATTTTACAAAACGAGTGAAACCGACTTGAAATCTCTTAAATAAGATGTCCTTCCCTATCTGAAGTAGCCACCAGATATTGCCTCATCTGATTATCATTTATTCAACTCGATGGTACATGGCCTGTATAAGAATCACTTTCTTGTGTTGAAGATGCCAACGAATGGTGGTAAGCTTCAAAAGTCGTGTCGTTTTCCGACGTAGGATTCATATGCTGCTAGAAGGATGGCGAAATATAGTGGCTACCGAAGGACAATATTTTTAGTGACATACTTTTTTTACTAACTTTGTAAATAAAACATTATATTTCATGAAAATCAGCGAGAATTATTTCAGGTTCTAAATAGTATTAGTCAATTTATATGTAAATATGAATGAAGTAACGTTAATTAAGTAGAATAAATAGACCAGTAATAATAATGAAAACAACAGATATTAATAAATGACGGTACTGTCCATCGATCAGTTTCCCCAACCGACGCAAATATTTTCTGTTGAATTGGTTTCATTAATATTTCTTCTGCTACTGATATGTCAGTGAACTATCTGATGTCGTCCGACTCTTGTTTAAACAGAAAGCGAAGCCATTACGTCATAAACAATTTCCAATGATCGCTCTAGCAATCCATTTGGCCTTGATAAAGCGAACTCGGGCGCAGTTTAATAGACAGTGCTCCACTGAGTGTCATAACGGTCCGAAACGACAGTAAGAGCGGCGTCAGAAATAGCAATTGGTTGTTGCCAATCTTAGAATACGCTTGTAATCCTCTAATGAAATAAGGCCGATCTGACATTGCTTAGATAACACAGTTTTATAAAACAGGGTGGTGAAGAACTATCGTTTCATGCGTTACTATCCAAATAATCTTTTGATCTGATATTTGAATAATTTTAATATGACTGATTTTGGTCCTCGCAATCAAAGCTAAATTGTTAATTTAGAAGCAATGACGTCTTAGCTCTCTTTGCAAATTTGAGATGTAAGGCTTTACTACGAATTAAAAGTTAATTCGAAAGAAAAATAATGTATAAGGTTTCTTTACATAACTACGCTACATAAGTATGTATTTGAAATAATTACATATGTCGAGAAATCATATTTCCGTAATGAAAGCAGAGCTTATCATAGTATTTCTTTATTCCTATTCGTTATATTATAATATGCCTACATACTATTCTTATATTTTCAGAAAATATAATAAAAAATATCCATATCTCTCACTAACCCTAGCATATGTTATAACGTTTTTTTTCTACCAAATTATGATCTAAATGATCAGATGACTACCACCAACTGTGCATGAAATATACTTTCATACTAAATATGCAAAAAAATCATCACCATGTAGAAAGAACTGCTATTTTAAGTAACGGAACTGTTATTTCACCAAAGTTATGAATGTCCTTGGAAGCTAAACTCTTTTACTGTAGGTTCTTAATACTAAATTTCATGGCCGTATCTGACTACCGGACACACAGGGCACGGGTTCGGGCCGATCCGTGCAATCATAGTGAAAATCCGGGCAAGGAAAAATTTCTTCGTCAGAAATCAAACTAAGCAATTCACGAAGAAAGAAAGACAGAAAGAAAGAAAGAAAGAAAAACGAAGAAAACATCCGAATGAACACAGTAAAAATCTGTTTATTTATTCATTTTGGGAGAAAAGACTGGTTATACTCAGAAAGTCCGAACCCGATTTCCTGCTTTCGTTCAAGTTCAGTGCATAATTTCCATTGGAATAGCCGAAAAAATCCTAAAAATCATAGTTTCTGGAAATTGATGACACTGATGACGTCATCACATTGTCAACTAATAAATCCAGGCAATTTTCTCTGTGCCCGGTGTTTTTTTAGCATCATCTACAGCCCTGCTAAATTCTGTCTGCTTTCAAGAGAAATCCGTACTAGTTACTTTTGAAGTTGTCTTTAGATAGACAGATATCATGTTTGCTGGAAAGAACCAATGCTGTTATAAAGAATTTTATTTTTTAAAAGTGATGTATGCAAGAATTCACAGGCCGAGCACCGCTTCTTCATACTCAGCCTATGAACTTTGCACTCCACATTCGTATATACTAGCGGTTATTAATTAAAATATCTTAGAAGAAAAATTGAACAAGAAAACGGTTAAGACACACCAAGTAAACCTCAAAATAAAATTAATGTGTTGATAGGTTTGGGAAGACGTAAGAGATTTGATTTTATATCCTCAACAAAAGATTTCATTTCCTACATTGGAATAATAACGAATGGTAACGAGAACAAAGATACATTTTTTTTAAAATAATGTTCTATATATGATAAACTTCATTTTGCAGCGGTTCGGAGTAAAAAGTATTTTCCTTAAGGAAAGTAACTCTGATACATCAGAAGCAATTATACTTATTAAAATGAATAAAAATGATACTACGAATTGCTTTCGCGTTCGATTATTGACTAGCTTATTTCATATATTTTCTTTCATTATTTATCCCAGCAATTGTGATCAATAGTAATTAGACATGATTTACTGATTGAATGTATTCTGTCCCGGTTGTTTCCTTGATTGACCTCGCTCATATACATATATGTATTTTTTATTCAATAAAATCAAAGTAAACAAAAATGCATTAACAGAGCAGAAAATATGCGGCTGTCAAAATAATTAAGAGATAATTTCTCGGAAAAATACAAAGAAATCTGCTGCCATTTTCTTATATATATACATATATATATATATATATATATATGTGTGTGTGTGTGTGTGTGTGTGTGTGTGTGTGTGCGTGCGTTATCTGACTAATTAATCAAATGCTTGAAAAAACCATGCCGCTGAGGTAATGGATCATACAAATAATTAAAACCAAGTACCCCCGAAAATGTTGCAACTTCTGCATTCTTTAGTCGTAAGTAAGTCATCCGATGCTAATTGGTCGAATTCATGTCATACTGTTAGCGAAAAGTTAGTGGACGAAATTTGGAATCAGAAATCATGTTTTGAGCGAAGATTATTAAATATTCTAAAGAAACTTTATTCTAATTAAGAGTGGACCATTCCCAGCACGCTGCTGATTCCGAGTGGCTTGGGAGGTTTGAGGAAGGGTGATAGCATTGGCTGGCAATCAGTCTATCGCAGAAGGTAATGGCAACATACTGCATGATAATCCTCTGCCCAATCAGTCATATCTTTTTCGAGACATGATCCCTCAAGCGTGTATCACGTATGGCATTTAACTGACTGACTGACTGACAGATAGATATGATAAGAAGAGAATTGTATATCACCCGACCCAGAAAAGGAAAAATAATCTTTATTTGAATGTGTTGAAATATTTGAGATGATCTGCTTGAAGGTAAAAAAGAATCTGATTTTCAGGTCAGTGTTGTTGATCTGAAATTTTGATTCTTATTTTTATTTTCATCTTTCCGTTCAAGCCAGGTGGGACCACAACGAATAAGCAGGGGCTTATAGTGAAAGAAAAGACTGGGTACAGGGGTGGGGGGGGCATTTAAGGGATGATAAAAGATCAACGGATTTCAAGAAGATAGATGATGGCAAGTGAAGCAAGTCAAAGGAAGTTCCAAGGACGGGAAGTGCAAGAAAAGAAGTTTCGGAGAAGAAGTGGTGGTTACATTTTACTATTTCAACTCTTAAAACGTAGAAATAGACGCCAATTTATTCTCACGCTTAAATTCACATAAACAGAACACCAGGGAAAAACTCATCAGAAGAGTCAGCATGAAAATAATTGTAGAAAAGAAAGAGTGGAACCACATCACGTCACTGAGAAAGTGACTGAAGGCGAGATGCCAAGTCAGGACCGATTACATTGCAGATACTTCTTTGAATTGTGTCGAGAATCTCGAGATGTATAGCAGGAGTACCTGCCCTGATATGTCAACAGGATTTGATGCATGGACAAGTGGTAGATTTATAAATGTGCAAGAAGGATACAGGCAAGAAAATTTTTCTGACACGACACGGCGACTCATACTGTCTAGCAATATATGCAGCTATAAATCTGATATATTCGTTCCACTTTAGGTCGGTTGAGAGAGTGAAACCAAGGAGTTACATTGTGTTGCTTTCAAGAAGAATTGCATTATCATGACAATGCTCTTTCAGATGATGCATTTGGGATTTGCAACATCTTACCTTATTAATACATTACAATAAATAAGCAAACACCTGTCCTGCTAGTGTTACCTGTTAAGTGAAAGAAAAGAAAAAAAATAGATTGACCAAAACTCAGAGTTGAAAATCACATAGAAATATTTAATTTACCAAATCATTAAATAAAAATATTAAAAAATATGTGTGTGTGTGTGTGTGTGTGTGTGTGTGTGTGTGTGTCTATATCCGTAACAATAGTTATATTCACTGCAAACTGCTGAATTAGAGATCCGGTAACTGTGTAGAGCAGTTTAGCTCAGAGGGCTCATTACTTTATTCATTAAATAGTATGATATTATTTTGTTATTATTTTCGCGGTTCAACATCTTACTAGAAATGTCCACAGGAGAATGAGAGCACCAAAATCAGAAACTGAGTCACGTGGTTAATCAAAATATGTGTCGGCTGAGGTATTGAAACAACATGTATTGAAAGAGGTATTGAAACAACATGTATTGAAAGAGGTATTGAAACAACAATGCTTAGTGCCATTTTATACTCAGAAAATATTCTCCATATACTTAAGCGGGCACAGCCCTGCTGGATATTTGATAAAAGACATGGCAGATTCATATTTTAATGATTTTTAAAGCAGATAATTTACTTTTGTATGCAAATGTGTCAAAATTTATAAAAATGGCTTATTTCAATTAAAACGGCCAAAAATATTCGATTCCAAACAATGTAATTTCTATTTAAAATAAGCAAGGTATGTTGATTAGTGAACATTCAATTAAACTAAAAGGAAGACTTCGAGAATTTTATTTTCATTTTTAAACATTAATTTTTTACCTTAGGTATCGAAAATTATTGGATTTATTTAATAATCTTTTACTCCAAAACAAGGCAGTACTGTCACGTGTGCGCAGGATGACACAGTGAGAAAAAAAGAGAAAAAAAGTAAAACGAAGAAAGAACAAGGTACAGTGGGTGTCGATAAAAAGAATAAGAAAAAAGATGGGAATCAAGGAAATAAAAAAAATGGCTATTCACGTTGAATTTTAACGTTCGAAGATTGTAGCTATCAGGGAAGCAAGTATACGGAATTGATTTGCACAGGTAGAATTTCCAAATAAGGATACTGCTAGTATATCAATGGCAGTTACATTTGTCTATTTTGACGGTAAATGGCGGGAACCAATTGCTAGTCTAATAGCGTGAATATATACTTGTGGTCAAAGAACAAGGGACAGAAGCACGTTTGAACAGAAGCCGTGAAAATATTTGTAGAAAAGACATAGGGAAGTCACATTCCGTCAGCAAAAGAGTGACTAAAGCACATCTGCAAATCCAAAATCGATTAGATTGCAGATCATCATGTGTCTATTTCTGGAATGAGGTAGCGATTACAATAGTTACATTATTTGGACTAATGTCCTCATCTTAAATTCTATTTGTACGACGTTTCGGTTGTTGTACGATCCGGACTTCTTCGTCTGCTATAAATCATCCTTTAGATTTTGTCGAGAACGCCCAGATGAATAGCAAAAGCATCGGACCAACTATGGCAACTGTATTCAATGCAGGTACGAATGATAGATATAAATGTGCAAGAGGGATACTGACGAGAAAAACAGTGACCCAGACTTCCTAAGTATTTTTAATAATCATTTTACCATAAGCAAGACAAGATTCATGATTCGTGAAAGTCTCAAGTGAATGAGATATTCAAAGATCAGCTAAAGTTGTTTCAATCTTCTATGCTCCAAATTATTAAATCATTGTCGAATTGTAGTCCCCATTTCCTGTTCTTATTTGATATGAGTGTAACACGGCGCGGTCCTCAGATCATGTAGGTTTTCTTTTGCAGGGTCCGTTGTTTTGTACATTCAAATATGCTCTTCGGTATTCCTCTTTCGTAAAAACAATATTTATAATGGCCAACAATATTTTAAATAATAAAGTTAGCATTAAACGCCTGCAGTCTCTCTCCCACCGGCGTGACGTGGCTTCCCTGTGTCTCTTCTATAAATACTTTCACGGCTTCTGCTCCGATGAACTTAGATCACTGGTGGCCCCTAAATACGAATTTGCACGAGATACTAGATTAGCAACTAGATCGCACTCTTTTATAGTGAAACCGATAAAATGTAACCTCAACTTCTACTCCAACAGTTTCTTTCTTCGCACTTCCCGACTGTGGAAATCCCTTCCACACGATTGATTCCCCGACGGCTACAATCTCCAGGAGTTTAAATGTAAGATCAATAGACACCTCCTAACACACTAACCTACTCCCATTCTATCAAACACTCTTCCCATCTGCCCAACCCTCATCCTCGCTATCCTTACTCATCTGTCACCTTTATCCTGACATTCCCTATGTCTAACCACTCCTTCTCTTTACCTTCCCCTATGTAGCCCCATGCGCAATAGTGGCAGTGGAATGCCTTGCTTGGGGTGAAATGAATAAAAAAAAGGTGAGCGTATTTCACAGGCGAGCACGGATCAAGCGCACGTGAGCACACCAACGCCCTTACATATGTACACATGTAAAATGAAACTTCATACCTCACACATGAAAAGTGTATATATAGATAGAAATATAACAAGAAAATATAAACAAGCAATTGCTCATACTTTTGATGAGTGGGTGCAGTGATCAATGGTAGGTACATCTGCGGAATTCTAGAGTCAGGTTGCTAAAGGCAATCCTAATATGACTAAATAAAATTTCTCTTTCTCTTTACCTTCCTCTATGTAGCCCCATGCGCAATAGTGGCAGTGGAATGCCTTGCTTGGGGTGAGATGATTAAAAAAAATTGTTGTTTGAGGAACGCTGTCATTGTTTTATGTCTAGCTATTCTTAGCCGCCATCTTTCATGAAAAAAACATTTCGCCTCTAAGAAGTCACATTCAGTGAAGATTTCTTCTTTTTCTGACTATGCACTGTAAACCCTAGAAACGGTTATGCGTAGATAAGAAATCTTTTAAATACTTAGTCATCAACGATGATGCTGCAATCAAACTCACTTAAATCTAATATATTTCCTATACTAATGCATGGAATCGAATTCGACACGTTACCATGACGATGTTTCTATGATTAAGACCATTAAATTGCTCCTGCCAAAGCTGATTGGAATCACTTTTCGTCTGTCATTATGCAGTTTCTCTCTATCTTTTCTATAAATATTTAATGGCAATTGTTCAAATAGGTTTTCTCTATGGTTCTTTGACTGTATTAATCAAATCTTACCACCAGATTTAATGTTAGGTGTAAACGTGAATTCTGTTAAAATATTTTCTTTTGACCCACTTCCCGATTGTAGAAATATGTCCCAGTTTCTTGTTTCCATGCCATCTACGATCTTCAAATGTTTAAATGCACCCAAAATCAGCATCGTTTTTCTTTTGAAAATTATTTTAAAAAATTATTTTCTTTTCTCCTCAATAAAGATTATTTATTCTTTTTACTATCAGTAAACAAATAAATATTAGTGTCATTTGAAATTATTCGAAGGGGAATGACTATAAAATATAAACATTTACATAAAAAATGCATTAGTTCATGTATATTGATGAAACAGTGAGTTTATATATATATATATATATATATATATATATAATTGTAATGATGCTTAGTACAAAAACTGATGTAGTTTTTTTTTCGGTGGTTTACTAGTAGAAACGCATTTTATGAAAGCAGATCATTTTTAAAAATGTATTCTTCGAAGTTTTTGTATGTTCGGCTGAAAAAACTAAAATTCTGAAGATTGAAGACAGTACTATAATGCTTAAACAAAATTTTGAAATGGGTATCACTGCAATAACACTGCTTAGGTAAGTCACAAACTTCACAACATTGATTATATATATATATATATATATATATATATATATATGACGATCCGTTGTGTGAAACCGGGGTCGGTGTTGGCTCGTTTTTAGATTTAGTGTACTGCATTATTTGCTCTACTTTCGTACTTTCGTATGGAGCACTTTACTGTTAAGGTGTTCGTCTTGTGTTTTTTCCTTTCAAACAAGTTCTTGACGCATTGTTCTTGTGTTTGTTTTTTTTTTCTTCCCCTTTATTTAACCTACGAGGTAGTCCCCGTTGGGTTATTGACGATTTAATTTACTGATAGGTTAGCATTGGTTTCTCGGACATTAGTCTATAATAATCAGTGCAGCTTTATTGTAATTACGTATATTAATATATATATATATATATATATATATTATGTTGAATTATTAAAATGCTTACTGCCAAGATTCTACTTTTTTCAGTGGTTTACTGATAAAAATATATTTTGTCAAGCAGTTTTTTTGCCGTAATGTGCTCGATAAAATACGATTAATGCAGAATAGTTAATCAATTATCAGAACAGAATCGTTATGATATCCTCACTCGACAGGGCTGAAATTATATATATATATATATATATATATATATATATATATGAAATGAATTGTTTGAACATTATTTATTTTTATAGATACTCGTATTTAAGTAGATATTCTGTTTTTTAATGAAACAGTATTATATATTTATATCTACCTGCCTGATTATTTACGATATATCTTTATTACGAAAATGTGTGAAATTCGGCAGGATTCGAACCTGCGACCCCTATCTACATAGGGGAAGCTACCATTTGATCTGGTAACGTCTTAGAACTGTCGACCACGAATAGCCTCCAGTCTAAACGATGTTCTTATCAAGCCTATATAACACAAGTTTCGATCCATCGCAAACAAACATATCTGCTCTGAAATGTATCAATAAATGTAAACATTTTACGTGTGTGTGTGTGTGTGTGTGTGTGTGTGTGTGTGTGTGTGTGTGTGTGTGTGTGTGTGTGTAAAAGAAAAACACCGAAAAAGCGACGTTAAGAAAAACGACTAAACAGTGAAATTTTCCAAGCAGGTAAATGGAATGATTATATCGAATCCATTGCTAAATCCGCTGCTATAAAAGTCGGTTTCTCTGTGTAGGGCCCGGAAGTTTTTTCCGTCTAAATCTATCCTGCACATATATAAAACTACCATCCGCCCGTGCATTGAATATTGCTGCCATATCTGGTCGGGTGCCCCTGCTATTCTCCTCGGGCTTCTCCATAAGGTTCAGAGGAGGGTCTGTAATGTGATAGATACCGACTTGGCAGACCGCCTGCAGTCTCTCTCCCACCGGCGCGACGTGGCTTCCCTGTGTCTCTTCTATAAATACTTTCACGTTTTCTACTCCGATGAACTTAGATCACTGGTGCCCCCTAAATACGAATTTGCACGAGATACTAGATTGGCCATTGGATCCCACCCTTTTACAGTGAAACCGATAAAATGCAATCGCAACTTCTACTCCAACAGTTTCTTTCTTCGCACTTCCCGACTGTGGAATTCCCTTCCACAAGATTGCTTTCCCTACGGCTACAAAATCCAGGAGTTTGAATGTAAGGTCAATAGACACCTCCTAACACATTAACCTGCTCCCATTCTATCAAACACTCTTCCCGTCTGCCCAACCCTCATCCTCGGTATCCTTACTCATCTGTCACCTTCCTCCTGACATTCCGTAAGTCTAACCACTACTTCTCTTTACCTTCCCCTATGTAGCCCCATGCGCAATAGTGGCAGTGGAATGCCTTGCTTGGGGTGAAATGAATAAAAAATAGGTGAGCGTATTTCACAGGCGAGCACGGATCAAGCGCACGTGAGCACACCAACGCCCTTACATATGTACACATGCAAAATGAAACTTCATACCTCACACATGAAAAGTGTATATATAGATAGAAATATAACAAGAAAATATAAACAAGCAATTGCTCATACTTTTGATGAGTGGGTGCAGTGATCAATGGTAGGTACATCTGCGGAATTCTAGAGTCAGGTTGCTAAAGGCAATCCTAATATGACTAAATAAAATCGAGGGAGAGAGAAATCGAGACAGAGGGAGTGTTCCAGAATGGTGGGATACATATCAATGCAAGTATCTTGCAATGGCAAAAATTGCCAAATATATTTATTAAATATCTGATATATCTAAACTTATTTATAAATGGAACTTTTTCTCTGTGTGTGTGTCTCTGTGTGTGTGTGTCTGTTACCTATAGACTCCGAAACGGCTGAACCTATTTTCTTGAAAATTTACACAGTTGTACTATAAGCGCCTGCGAGTGTTCTTAGCTAGGTTTTGTGTCGAGGTACCCCAGATAAATATCAACGATAGATAATCCAAAAATCGGGTTATAGAAGGTGTAGTCTGGTTTTATTCAAATTTGATAGACTCATAGAAAAGACATAAGAAACGTTATTCAGAAGTTTCAAGGTTGCAGTTCTTACAAAAGTGCAGAAAATCGATAATCGATAATATATATATATATATAAAAGGCAAGATGTTTTTGTGTGTGTCGGTTTATCTGTCTGTATGTCTTTTATACAAATGCACAATTTTTATCCGATTCTCACCAAACTTCACACAAATATTTTTTAGGCTGAGTCTGAGTTCCAGGACCATGGATTAGTTTTAAAGCTTTCATTTCACCCGAGCAATACCGGGCTCTTCTGCTAGTATCTAGTAATTTAACGACTTTATTTCAAAATTTTCAATAACAGAAATCTTTATTACATATAAGACAAATATAAACTAATTGTATAATAAATATTTTAGGAAGGTAAACACAGCAATACTGGGAAAGGGTTACTAACTGCCAAATTTGAGATATCTTTTTTGGTTAAAATGATTTATGAGAAAAATTTAATAAATTTCAATCGACAGTAGTATTGGCTGCCAGATCAATGCATGCAACGTTTTTTCTCATAAGAAAAAGGTAAATGACATCATTAAGAAACATACAGAAGTATTTGTTCTTCTGCAATTAGTAGACTATTGTATTCTTCAAATGCCTCTAAAATTAAGACGCTACCTGTCAATCATCAGAAGTAGTCTCTCCTAACCCCCATGAACATGGACCAATAGAATCTCCATGAAAGCAATACACTGTGCCTCTTCGGTCTCACCTTCCCTTCCAACCTCAAGTGGAACCATTACATTGAATCAATAGCTAAATCGACCACTAGGAATGTTGGGTCACTGTCTCGGGCCAGGAAGTTTTTCGCACCTGAGTCCATCTTTCACATATACAAATAAACCATCCGACCGTACATTGAATACTGTTGTTATTTTTGGTTGTGTGCCCTTGTCACTCATCTCATGGTTTCGACAGGCTCCAAAGGAGAATCCATAACGACTCCAGCCACTTTCTCACAGGCGGTTTGTGGTTTCCTTATGTCTATTCTAAAAATATTTTCATGGCTTAGTTCCACAAGATTTTACTCGAGCAACCAGACTGGCAACAAGGCACCGGGTTCTTACAGTTAAATCAAGTAAATGCCGCCTTCACTTTTATTCCATCTGCTTCATTTCTCGCACTTCCCACCTGCAGAACTCCCTTCCGTACACTTGTTTACCTGACATTTACAATCTCCAAGAATTTAAATGCAACGTCAGTTCCCATCATTTATCTACTTGACTCCAGTCCTTCTCTCGTTATTTCCCAGCATCTCGTGTATCTTGTTTTTTTCCTTTCCCAGCTTACGTCCGCAACTCTCTTCACACTGGCATTCCCATCCTTCTCTTGCCCTTTCTCCGACATTCCTAGTAGCTGGTTTGTCTTTCTCTTCGCTCTCTCCCGGCTTAAAATATCATTCTTCTCTTATGTAGGCCCCTGCACACAAGTTGCTATACAGCCTTGCTTGGGGTGAAGATTAAAAAAAGACTTGCTGAATCAAGTTGAATATTTTTAATTTGTATATGCATTACCAACATTTTGGTTTTTATTTTTATAACATACCAGATTTGAATGTAGAATGTTTGTGTTATCATTTTATGAATCTCATGCCAGTGATAAATCTTTTTATATGTATCTCACTCAAAATCAGACTAAGTTTCAAACCCTTTTCGAATGTATTTGTGCGAGCATCGACTCAGACTAGAGCGGAACTTAAACCACATTTAAAATAATTCTGATGTCCATTATCTCGTAAAGTATTCATATGATTTTCTAATCGCAGATTAGAAGTGAAAGTATGGAGCACCCAGTTAGGATAGAACTCACTACTCAGTGGTTGTAATTCTAGCGAAACATTCTTGCTAACCACTACACCACTATCCTGCATGTGTCACTTTCAATAAAAAAAAACAACTGCTTTTCAAATCATTCAAGTAAGTCACTACTCTACATTGATATGAAGATTTGACCAGTATATATACTGATACATTCTCTGTGCGTTTTTTTTTTCGTTTTTTAGAACCACCAGTCGCCTGAGATCAATATGTACATTTTCCTCAATCACCTCTCTATTTACTCACCAAATAAATAAACTTTCATCGTCTTTTGAAGTATCCGGTGATTTTTCCACCGGGAAGTGCACGCGAAACCTGCACCAACAACTTTCAACTCCTCATCACTATGGCTTCCTTTCAGATGCCTAGGGATTAAATCGAGCCTTCGAAGAGAGTCTTCACTAACTGCATTATCTAAACGTGGCTTCTCCATTAATTGTATCGGTTAGGGTGCTGAGAAACTCCGTCGCGACCCATTACGTTCAGTGAAGCAATCTCCTATGGCACTCCAGAGCGTAATTGCTTAGAAAAAACATTCCAGGCTCAATTTATCGGTTGGATGTGGCAGGGGAACGAATGATATACTCATGCAAAGTTACAAGGCAAAGCTGAAATCGTTGGAAGTCGAAACTACGAAGGGATACTAAGTGGAATACTTTCTAGCTGATGTTTTACGGTTAACTAACAGAAAACGGGAAATAATTGTTGAACAAACTCATACCAGCATTACTATGTTGATTACAACTGACTTTAAAGTAGACATAACATACTGATGACTTTATAAATGTATCTTTTCTATTTGTTTATATTGCTGAGATGCGGTATTGTAATTATTGACACTATTACATTGTTTGGACTGTTTTCCGTATCTTTGTTGCAATTGTCACGAAATTTCCGACCTTATTCATAATCTGCCTATATTACTGAGGTAAGATATAGCAATTATTTACACAATTACATTGTTTGGACTGTTTTCCGTATCTTTGTTGCAATTGTCACGAAATTTCCGACCTTATTCATAATCTGCCTATATTACTGAGGTAAGATATAGCAATTATTTACACAATTACATTGTTTGGACTGTTTTCCGTATCTTTGTTGCAATTGTCACGAAATTTCCGACCTTATTCATAATCTGCCTATATTACTGAGGTAAGATATAGCAATTATTTACACAATTACATTGTTTGGACTGTTTTCCGTATCTTTGTTGCAATTGTCACGAAATTTCCGACCTTATTCATAATCTGCCTATATTACTGAGGTAAGATATAGCAATTATTTACACAATTACATTGTTTGGACTGTTTTCCGTATCTTTGTTGCAATTGTCACGAAATTTCCGACCTTATTCATAATCTGCCTATATTACTGAGGTAAGATATAGCAATTATTTACACAATTACATTGTTTGGACTGTTTTCCGTATCTTTGTTGCAATTGTCACGAAATTTCCGACCTTATTCATAATATGCCTATATTACTGAGGTAAGATATAGCAATTATTTACACAATTACATTGTTTGGACTGTTTTCCGTATCTTTGTTGCAATCGTCACGAATTTTCCGGCCTTATTTATAATCTGTCTATATTACTGAGGTAGGATATTGTAATTATTTACAATATTTACATTGATAGAACAATTGTAATTACATTTGTTGCAATATTTAATAAGCTTCGACAATTGTACGCCCAGGCCTTCTTCAGGATCTGTTTATATTCCTGAAGTGAAGTATGGTAATTGCACTACTTACATTGTTCGGACACTTGTACTCAACTTTATTGTGATATTCTTTTTTTTTTTTTCGGTTTTTGTACGTTCCGACCTTCTTCAGGATCTAGTCATATTTCTGAGATGAAAAATTGTAACTATTTACACTTTTTTTGTTCGGGCTGTTGTCTACATTTTGTTGTAATATTCACGTTTTTCCGACCGGTGGACGAAATAAAGGGTTCAGTTCGAAATTACATTCACCTGAAGAAAGCCGGAGCGTACAATAGCCGAAACTTTCTTACTGTGGCAAAGCAGATGAGGACAACAGTCCGAAGAATGTAAACAGTAAAAACAGTTTATTTTTTTCTATTTTCTCGCGATTTTTAAATGTAGGTCTGAAGGATATTTAGACAATTTTCCAATGAGTTCTTTCTTTTTATATCTGCATTGTCTTTTCAGAGTATAATTGATCATGGCTCTCCACGACATCCTCTATTTTTATCATTTTTTTGTCATTTTGATATTGCGTAGTAGAATAAATAAAAAACAAAAGGATTAAAAATCAACTGTAAGAAGACAAACTCTATGGTTGTCAGAAAAAGTAACGCGACAAATGGTGGACTAAGAATTATATCGAATCTTCATATTTCTAGGAACTGTTTTAACACAGGATGGGAAAAGCTGGAACCTAAATCTGAAAGCGCATTTCAATAGAGAAAAAGCACCTTCTAAAACATAAGCAAAGTATTAAGAAACTGAAAAATATTAAAAACAAAAAATACTGGCCTGTTATGTTGTATCGGTGCTTCTCTATTGTTTGCAAACAGTTCGCTGAAAACAGTTCGCCGAAAAACAATTCACAGACAGGACAATTTAAGGCTCTCCAAGCCCAAGCTCTCTTCGAGTTTATATATATATATATATATATATATATATATATATATATAAATCCAGGTTAATATAAACCTACAGGTCGGCAATTCAGAATTCTCTGGCATTTAATTTTTAATGAAATTGCTCAATACAATAAGTATTTTAGATCATAATCTAAACATATAATCAAATTTGTTTTTAATTAAAATAACATTGCGACACGGACATTTCTATGTTTCGAGATTTCTACCTCGTCATCAGGTAATGTTAGATCATTGTTTTGAAAATGACATTCATGAAAGTCCTTTTCACAACAATGATCTAACATTACCTGATGACGAGATAGAATTCTCGAAACATAGAAATGTCTGTGTCGCAATGTATCATCAATTAAAATGTAATTATATATATATATAGGACGAATCTAAACAGACACGCTATTTCATGGTAAATCGGAAGTGTGGGCCTATTTCAGGCTAACCATCATCAGCTTCCGGTTTTTTTAGGCCTTCGTGAATTTCATTCGTGTAAAATCTTCTCTACAATAAAAACGGAAGCTGATGTTGGTTCAGCAGAAATAGGCCTAATCTTCCGATTTACCATGAAACAACATGTTTGCCTTAATTTTGCCTTATATTTGCTCTATATGCATTTATATACATATATATTTAGAGCTCTCTTAGAGCGTTATCCTACCACTGTATGTACAGGATACTCCTTTGGATTCTTCTATATCTACGCCGCATGCTGATATATATGTATATATATATATATATATATATATATATATATATATATATATATATATATATATATATACTATAGGCGAAATGTCAAGGTATTAGTTGATGCTAGTGTTCCAAAGGCATTCTGCGTATTACATCATCGATTGTTGTCAATCTTGCGTTGGACACTTTTCGCTGTTCGCTGCTCGAGTAACTTTTAGAGGCTCTAGTTTTGTCAACAATATAGGTGTATCCCTCAAATAAAAGCTTTCTGCATCTGTGTTTGATTTTAACATATTTCATGATAACTGAATAGCTTAGAAAGAATGTTCTAAAAGTAAAATTGATGAAAGGTCGAATTTGGAAAGACATCAAAAAATTGACCGGTGTGTAAATTATATGTCGGTGAACTTTCCATCGAGGTATCCTCTTGCGAATTGTCTATCTTCAGTTTTACGTGGCAATGAATGATGAGCAATTTCTTCCCAGATGTTTAGAAGTATTGACGCAACAAAAATGCGGTTATCCAAAAAGATCCTGAAAATACTGTTGACAGAACATGTGACAAACGACTACGTTTTATGAAAAATAGAAATAAAAAAGACATTTGTACGTAGAATCAGAAAAGACAGATGAAATTTCTAGGATAAAAAATGAGTAAAGTGGCTTTGGTTAATTTAAGGGTATTCAGAACAGTGATTAAAATTTAATAATATAAGACATATTTAAAGAAATAAAAAACTTACTTAGAATATTAATTAACCTAGTCTGGCAACAATCCAGATTATATGTCTTCTTCATCTTCTTTGTACAATGTTTCTTCATAATCTGTCTCTTCTCAATTTCCTGTCGTTTATAGGAAATAAGTACCTTCACTTTTTGGCTGAAACAACAGGATTACAAGAAAAGCCAAAAGATAATAACATCTACGTTTTATCGTCAAAACCTTGTGTTATTATTTAAAGGAAACACAAAAGTACATTTATATTGTTTTATTAATTTTTTGTAGGATGTTTAAAATTTTGATTAAAATTTTGCTTATTTTACATCAACGGTCTATGTAATATTTACGATCAGTTATTTGGGGCTTCTTTCTTTGTGAAAAACTAATTGATTTTGAAATTTATACAAAAATCAAATAATCGTCGAATTTTAATAAAAGTTTCAGGACTTATTCACAAAAGAATTAAATTATTTAATTATTGGGTCTTTTTTTTTTTTTGAAAATTCTTAGCAAAAATATATATTTCAAGCTACTACTCATTTTCCGAAAGCTGCTCCGAATCGCCAAATAAAAATAAAACTGTAACAATATTTAAATTGAATTTTTTCACTTGCTGTTATAAATAATATTTATTAAGGACCCTATTCTCTTCAGAAAAATATTTCGATCAATAATGAATATCTTCATATTTTTATTCGAATTTAAAATATCATTGAATTTTAAATCTTAAAAAATTCTGCATTACACTCATCTCGTTAAGTGATATTGTAATTAAGTAAAAACTCTATTTACTAATTAAAAATTGAAAAATTAACACATTTTTTTTGCACCAAGAAAGATAATTTTGATATATATAAAATATTATACAAAATCCCTTTCTTGGAAGTTTGATCGACCACACACGACATTATCATAAAATTAGGGCGATGATTATAATAAATTTAAATTCAACATTCCTTAAATTAAATCAATGTATATGTTGCCGTCATTTTAAATGGCATATAGATATAAATATTGACGTCATTTTTGAGGGCACAGGCCCACTTCTCCAAATATAAATTCCTGCGAATTCCGTTAGTCCGCCCGTCCGTCCGTCCGCCCGTCCGTCCATCACACCCACTGAATAGTTTGACCGATTAATACCAAATTTTGGGGAAAAGTACAAGCAGGCACGAGAATACAACATATTCTTTGTTTTATTAGAGTGCATAGTTTAGTACAATACATTTTCCTCATTGTGGTTTAAATTAAACCTTATACTATTTAACATTTAAAATAGGCGCACATTATAAAAGTTTATAATTATTAATTTAATAATGACTTATTTGATAAAAACGCTATATTTTTTCATGTCTTTTTTTAAGTTTTTATGTATAGAAGAATCCAGTCTCAATTTTCTTTTTTGAGAACTATGACGAAATTACAAGGCTTAACATTTTAAAATGTTATAAGTTGGATTCAGAAAGAAATATTTATGCATGGCCATTTGTATATTGCATGCTCAAGAGTAAGTATTTTTTATTAAATCATTTCCCCCCCAAGCAAGGTGATAACGCTACTGATGTGCTGGGGATTACATAAAAGAAATAAAGTTTGGGGCAGGAGAAGAGTGAAGAGAAAGACGAACCAGCTACGGAGGGTAAAAGAGAAAGGGCAAGAAAAGGATGTGAACACAGAAGTGAATACAGTTGCGAAAGTGGAGAGAAAGGAAAGAACAAGATACACGGGGTGATGTAAAAAGGGCTGAAGTTAAGTGGATAAGAAGTGGGAATTGACTTTGCATTTAAATTCCTGGAGGGTATAGCTGTCCGGAAAGCAAATATATGGAAGGGAGTTCCACAGGCGGGAAGCGCGAGAAAAGGGGTTGTTGAAATAGAATTGTAGCCTGCATTTGGTTGATCTAACTGTAAAAATGTGAGACCTGGTTGCCAGTCTGGTTGCCCGAGTAAATTCTTGTTGAGGGGGCATAAGTGAAACAAGTTCGTCAGACCAGACACTACTATGAAAATATTTATAGAAGAGACAGGGGGAAGCCACAAGGGGACAGGGGAGAAAGTGGCTGGAGAAAGTTGCTGGAGCCGAGCTGCCAGATCAGAACCAGTAACATTACAGATTCCTCTTTTGGAGCCTGTCGGGAACACTGTGACGAACAGCAGGGCACCTGACCAAATATGACAACAGTAACCCATGCACGGTCAGATGGTTCATTTGTATATGTGCAAAATGGAATCAGGCGGTTAAAAAACTTACTGACCGACAGAGTGACTCAAACTTCCTAACAGTGGATTTAGCTATTGATTCAATGTAATTATTCCACTTGAGATCGGAAGACAGGCTAAGGAGGTGCAGTGTATTGCTTTCAGGGAGACTTACTTGGGCCATGCTTATGGTTGGCAGGAGTGATTGCCTGTGATATGTTAATAGGCGTTTTGTTTTAGAAGCGTTGAAATTTACAAGCCACTTCTTACCCTAGTCCACCACTGAGTGGAGGTCCTACTCAAGACCAGCAGGGAGGTTATGTTTGCTCAGCTAGCCAGATTTCTGAGTGATGCGGGAGTATACGGTGGTAATTATCTAATATTCGCTGTTAAAAATGAAAAAAGAACATTTTTTCTTAAACAATATTGTTGATCACGAATTCCTATCAGTGGAAATTAAATTACTTATTGAACCGCGAAATAGGAATTTTGTCAAAGTATTTTTAAAAAAGAAAGAGCTTACTCAAATATCATCGATTGGGTTACAAAATTGACCTAAAGCTACAGTTTCTAAATTTCGATGAAAAATATCTAAACTTATTTATAAATGGAACTTTGTCTGTGCGTGTGTGTCCGTTACCTATAGACTCCGAAACGGCTGAACGGATTTCCTTGAAAATTTTCACAATTGTACTATAAGCGCCTGCAAGTGTTTTTAAGTAGGTTTGTGTCGAGTTAACCCCGATAAATATCGAAAATCGATAATCGAATAAATCGGGTTATAGAAGGAGTGGTCCGATTTTAATCAAACTTGATACACTCATAGACAAAGACATAAGAAACGATATTCAGAAGTTTCAAGGTTGCAGTTCTAACAATAGTGTAGAAACTCGATAATATATATATATATATATATATATATATATATATATATATATAAGTCAAGATGTTTGTGTTTGTGTCTGTTTATCTGCCTGTATGTCTGTATTTTTCCCCCCTTTATTTTAATTTTTGCTTCGGGTTTGGCTCTAAGTAGGTATAATTGTAGTTCTTAGTCTCAGTCATGAGACTATTTACTCAGAGGACTTATTTAGCCTTCAAAATTTCAGTTTATTTAAAACTTATTTGATATCGATATCAGGAAATCAAAATTTGACTTACATCCATTCATTTTTCTTTCAGTCTACAGTTTCGCTTTAACTAAAACAACTATTGCTTTTTAGTCTTTCGTGCCAACGTCCAAATGACCATGGATTAGTTTTAAAGCTTTCATTACATCCGAGCAACGCTGGGCTATACGGCTAGTTATTGATAACTTCAACAATATGAAATACTGTTAGAATTTCAACACTCGTCAGTGCGTTCCATAAAAATGTAATATTTTGAAAATAAAATCAACGATAAAATAAAAGCATTGAAAAACGGATAGAGATTTTCTGAGTTCTGCGTCGAAATAAATCAAACGGGGAAATATTAGAATTGAAAATTTAAAAATCTAAATGTAGCGTTGGCATTTTTTAGTTTTTCCACTCAGTGAATAATTATAATTGAACTATGCTTTTATATCCTCCGCTTTCCGCTACACTTGCATAATCCCATCAATAAGAACATTAATTAACTCAGATGAAGTACTTTGAGAGAACAAAACACGTTACATACATCATTATTAAATTTTATCTTTCGTTTTTGTAATATTTAATACAGTGTTTCATTGTAAGAAACTATCAAATGAATTTGAATTGTAAGATTTTCTGTTCTAATGCATCACTCAACAAATCACGGGCCTAACTTTATAAAACAACAACTTTTAGAAAACATCCGACTTTATTCATTAACACAGTCTCTTTCTAGGTTGATACACTGATAAATTAACCCATAACTGGAGGGAAGAGACGCACAAATACCCTTGGTAAAGGTATCAATCCGTCTCTTCCCTCCAGTTATGGGTTAAATAGCTATACAGATTGGGTTCTATAGCGTTGGCTGGCAACCAGTCAACAGCAAAAAGCAATGGCAAACTACTGCGTGATAATCTTCTGTCCAGTCATTCATGTCTCTTTCAAGACATGATCGCCCAAGCGTGTATGGCGTATGGCACTTAACTGACTGACTGACTGATTCCAACGCTTCTCTAACAATTCGTTGCATTTTTTTGTTGAACGCTTTGTCTTTGGCCACAAAATACCCCTCAATTTCCGATATCACATCTTCATTCATTGGAGCAATCTTTTGAGTTCTGCAAACAGCCAGTATTCGCTGAGGACCAGAATAAGGTGCATGCGGAAGCAATTCGAAGTGCAATTCATGTAGTTTTGCCATCGTTGCGATCGACTTTTGACACAGTTCCTTGTCATGGTGAAAGATCACATTCTCTTTTTCAGTTGTGGCCGATTTTGGCAAGTTCTTCAAAAGCACCAATAATGCTACATACGATTCCCTATTGATAGTTGTTTTCTCAAGTAATCGATAAAGAAATATTTTGCTCATCCCAAAATACTTCTTATTTCTTAGAATAAAGTAATATTTGTTCTTCAATAGTTATGACATTTGTCTATACTTCTGAGATGAGGTAGGATTTACACTACTAACATTATTCGGATTATTTTCCTCATTGTTGCTGCCATGTTTTCGGCGTTTTTACCATAGCGTACAAAGGCTGAAACGTCGTAAACATTTCTGCAAAGATGAGGAAAATAATCCGAATAAAGTAAATAGTATAAGAGGTGAGATAATTTTATAAATAACGTTGAGAAGAAAAAAAATTGGCATGATCAAAGAAAATTAATTATAAAAATGATAGTAAAACTAAAGAAAAAATCATAATATGAGTGTAGGCTAAAATATTTGCGTATTTATCCTTTTCCCTAAATCTGAAGAAATCATCATACATCAGAATTTCTTCGGAAAACTCTATTTTTATAGGGTTGAAAAATTTTCAACACAACCGAGTGGGAATACCGTCAAAAGCATAACCTTATATTAGCAAATGGAGGCAAATCCGCTCTCGGTGACATTGACGCACACGAATAATATTGCATATCTGCTGCAGAAAGTTATAGAAGAAACGGTGTTAGTTTTCTTCATCTCAGTTTTGCAGAGGTTCTCTTTAATATGTCACAAGTTGAAGAACGAGAATTTGATATTGTCGAGGATGTAAGTAAATGGCATTTACAGCTTACACTTGCCGAGAAATTTAATAGTAAACCGTGATGGTAAACCTGGAGATTTCAAAGAATTCTCTGGCAATGGTTTGGTTAAGGGTCGGCTATAGCATATTGTACTGGCAAGAGTGAGTTTATATGCTGATATTAAATGATGGTTTCCGATTCTATCTTATATTCGTACCTGCTTCGCTTTCGAGGAATCGTAGCGTGAAAGTTTATATAACTTTGATATTGTGGCGTTTATGTTCACGGCTGACATTTTATTTACATGCGGACTTAGGTCGTTGCTACCGACATGACTAGGTTTCTGAGATTTTTATAGACCAGCACCATGCCAAAGCGTACAATGAGATGCCATTTGAAAACACCATTCCTATCGAGATATGCTCAGAAAATACACAAATGAAAAAATAGTGTTTCGAAAGAAATAACTGTGCTGGTATAGTATGTGATTTATATATATGTTTCTGGTATAGCTTGTAATCTATAACATTGTCTGAAGTTTCAAACTTCAAGCTTAATACATACACACACACACAAACACACTCACACACACACACTCTCTCTCTCTCTCTCTATCTCTCTCTCTATCTCTCTATCTCTCTCTCTCTCTGGAGTTTAAATATCAATTAAAACAGACATCTTTCAAGATCAACACCTACCAACCATAATTCGTTTTATTTATGTGTCTTGTTCCTTCGGGACATAGGCGATCATGGTTCTCCACGTCTCCCTATCCCTAGTGGCTCTTAGCACGCTTTGTCCTGTTACACCACGCAACCTCCGTTCTGTCATCCACCTGTTCAGGCCCGTCACATATGTTTTCCGCTGCTTCCCTCTGTCTCTTTCCCCCCTCTATCTGGCCTGTTAATATCAGGTTCTCTAAGCTCTCCTTTCTCATTGCATGTCCCAGCAACTTTAGTTGTCTCTTCCTGATGCTCAGTATTAATTTCCTTTTAGTTTTCATTCTTTCCAAAACTTTATCATTGCTCACATGCTCGATTCATGATATCCGAAGCATCTTTCTGTAGAACCACATTTCAATTGCTTCAAGTTTTTCTTTCATCTTTGTTGAGATTGTCTAGCATTCAGTGCCGTATTGAAGAGCTGACATCACATAGCAATCCAGTGTCCTCTTAAGTGACATCTACATTTCAGGAATGTTCAAGTGGGGCATGCAGAAGTTAGATAACTTGGACAGTTGTAGCCGCTCTCACACCGGCGTGATGTAGCTTCCCTGTCCCTCTTCTACAAGTACTTTCATGGCTTCTGCTCCGATGAGCTTAGATCACTGGTGCCGCCTAAGCACGAATTTACACGAGATACTAGATTAGCAACTAGATCCCACCCTTTTACAGTTAAACAAATAAGATGTAACCGTAAATTCTACTCCAACAGCTTCTTTTCTCGCGCTTCCCGCCTGTGGAACTCCCTTCCACAAGTCTGCTTTCCCGACAGTTACAATCTCCAGGTGTTTAAATGTAGGGTCAATAGACACCTCCTATCACACTAACTCCCAACTATTCTCACAACACTCTCATCTACCCAACCCTCATTCTCGGTATCCTCACCCGCCTATCACCCACCCTCTGTTATTTCCTATATTTAATCAGCCTTTCTCCACTCTACGTAGCCCCCTGCACAGTAGTGACAGTGACATGCCTTGCTCGGGGTGAAACGCTTATAAAAAAAAAATATGACAAGTTCAAATTTCAATTAAAACCACCTTCTTTGACAATTACCGCCTATCTTTTTATTAATATAAGACATTTTTACAAGTAACTCACTCTTCTAATCAGAATTGCACATTTATAACAAAGCTTTGCATGTTGATTACAAGCCTGTTTATATTTACGCTGTAAATCAAAATGTTGTGAAAATCACATAATGTACCAACACCGAATTAACTACGTTTAAAAGAAATCGGAGAGCCACGTTCGAATTCCAGTTGAATTCATTGCATTCACTTACGCGCAAATACCCTTGGGAAAGGTATTAATCCATCTCTTCCTTCCGTTTATGGGTTAAATAACAGGACAGATTGGGTTCTATAGCCTTGGCTGGCAACCAGTCTACCGCAGAAAGCAATGGCAACCTACTGCGGGATAATCTTCTGCCCAGTCAGTCATGTCTCTTTCGAGACATGAACGCCCAAGCGTGTTTCACATATGGCACTCAACTGACTGACTGACTGAATGTAAATAGAAAGAGATTTTTCTACAGACTGGAGTTTAGAGTGATATGTTTTAACGGATTATTCTGCATTTTATTTTAAATATGCGAATAAATCATTTAATGTTATAAAAATATTGTTAGTGTTTCATAATATTCTATCCGGCATTTTAAAAGTATTTTAGAAAAAATTCAAGCAAATCTTTTTAAAAACATATGTGAAGAAACAAATCTATATTAATTAGTGAAAATATGCTTTATATCGATGTCCATTAATTTTATATCATTAGATAATTTTCACATTATTTTTATTGTTTGGACTGTTGGCCTCATGGTTATTGTCATTTTCACGACTTTTCGGGTTTTGTCTGTTAAGACCTTCATCAGGTGATTGGAATTTCGAGCCGAAGCCCTTATTTTGATCACTGATGTATACTGTTTTCATTCCAGCGTCATCCCACTTTCGGATGTCGTAGTTATCTCCCTTTAAATTCAACTTTCTAAGTTTTTGTTCATTGCTGCTGTAGTCAGGTATTGAATTAACAACGGATCTAACCAATGCTATAATACACTGGGACATGTGTCCTAATACTTAATATCACTATAAAAGAGTAGATACATTCATTAAGAATGTGTTGTACTATTTCAGCTATTTTCTTTACAGAAACATTAGCTTAATATAGTATATATTTCTTATAGGACATTAGACACCTTCATTAAGAATTTTGTTAATTACTTCTGCTAGTTCCATGTTTGCTGCTATTTTCTGTACAATTCAAAACTATAAAGCCGTAATTCAATTAATTTAGTTCTTAAAATCTAATGTCTTCCTTGTTCCTTTTTTATCTTTGCACTCATATTTAATGTTTCCGTTCCTAATTTTTTCACATTTTGTGTTATTATCTTTTTTGTCAGCGGGGCAAATGTCCAGCTTTCACAGATATATAAGTGTTATTGATATTACACAAAGATATTTTCTTTGTTGCTAACAAAATATTCCAGATACTTAATACTTTAACTTTTATAAGGTATATTTTACTATTCCAATGTATCTTCGGATTTCGAAGTCACATTTTAGCTGTAACACGTGCCAGATAGTTCAATTTTTGTACATATTTGCTTTAAACTATTTGCATTCAACTATACATTATTTCCTCGTCTGACAGATTTTTTCCCGAGTCCTTCTAATACTGTCTTACGGCCTATCACGTTGAATACACCGGTTCTCGATCGATCATACAAGTTAAGCAAGTTGAGCCTGATCAGTACCTAGATGGGTGACCACTTGGTAATACCAGGTTCTGTAGGCGTATAGTGACGAATGTGCGTGCTTATCGCCTATCACGTTGAGTACACCGGTTCTCGATCGATCACCGAAGTTAAGCAACGTTGAGCCTGGTCAGTACTTAGCTGGGTGACCGCTTGTGAATGTCAGGTGCTATAAGCATATAGTGACGGATGTGTGTTGTGGTGCAGTGGATATCGGCTCGGAAAGAGAAATCGGTGAGCCGAGTTCGAATTTCAGTTTCCAGTTAAATACCCTGCATTCACTCAAGCACTTGTACCCTTGGGAAAGGTATTAATTTGTCTCTTCTCTCCATGTGGTTTAAATAGCAAGGGTCGGACTTGGGGATTCTGCTATTATAAAACAAATCCCAATGAATCTTGATACTCGAAAAGAAAAATATATTACTAGACACAAAAACTTATGTAAACAACAATAAATTGTTGAAAGAAAAAGGTATTACCATCAATATATAAATAAAGTTTAGTTGGGAATAAATTACCCGCCGAGGTTGATTTGACATAAAAACAAAACAACTAACCAACCTTCTAATACTTTGACTAAGCGATACTGCAGGTTCTTTTTTCTGTCTGCCATCAACTTAGTGCCACCAGCACATCTCATGTAATTTTGAATATTGCCACAAATAATTAATGTTAGAACTTCTCTTTTGCCTCATTTACTATTATGACTTTGGGTACCCCTCCGTAGTGTAGTGGCTAACAAACTTATTTCGCTTAAAGAATAGCGACTGAACAATAAGTTCGGTCCGCACTGGGTCCTACATAGGGTCGTCCTCGCTTAAAAAATAAGAAACGTAAACATTGTGAAATCGTTAGCAAGCTTTTTTTTGCTGAAATATATTAAAACTGAATAGTGAGTTCGCTCCTCAATGTAGACACTATAATTTCAGCAATGTTCCACATATAAGTTACACTTAGAAAATTGTTTTACTATATGAATTTAATGAAGCGATGTCCCATACATCAACACGCATATGTGATCATGTGCCTTTCGATTCATGACTGACTAGTGAATGTTTCGATCTCTGCTTGTGATCCGTTATCCCTCACCCAAAATTGTATGTCTGTTATAAACTAACTCACAGAGGAAGCAGTAACTAAACTCATTTTATGATTTTAACGATCCAAACTGATTAATTTCATAAATGAAACTCCCTGAAAAAAACATTGTGTATATTCTAGTATTAAAATTTGCAACGACATTCCTGTGAACTGGTTTAGTTCACTTTGTACGCAAACGACCAGACAATACCCAGTATATCATTTCATGTTTACTTGGGAAATTAAGACTGGACTTCAATTTTCCTCGTCGGCCCATTTCTTTGTCGACTCCGACATTTCTGACACTTGCTCGTTTATAAAATTAGCCATTCATTCTTATGGAATAATTCCTCACGTAATGATAATGTACTTTAAACTGTGCACTTAGCGATCAAATACTTTTGATATTTAAAGTAAATGTCATAATTCTTCAGAGACGAAAATCACGTCACAAATTTATCTCTCCCAAGAAGTTATTGCTGCAACATATTATTCAAATTACAGAAGCATATAAAACAGCTGTATCTTTGAAAATATATTGTAATATTTAGGAATATTCTAGTCTTACCTACCCACTAATATGGTGAGCTTGTTACTGATTATTGAAGTGTTCATTAACATTTCGGTAATCAGGAGCGAAAAAGAAAGAAGGTTCTTTAGAAGGCACTGGAAACAAACCAGAACCAGGAAACAAGAGATAAATCTATACTCCTGTTCAAAAAATTGGATACGAATGGAACGGCTGAATAGCCGAACCTATCTCCTCCCCTTGAAAAGAAGAAAAATGATTAGGAAATGACATTTTTGAGTTCAAACAAAGATGGTCGAAATATAAAGCTGAAATAGAATTTAGAAAGAACTAGAAACCCAATTGTAAACAAGAGAAAAATATGTATTCTTTTGAAAAAGAACGAAGCGGATTGTTAATTCTATGACATATTAGGTTGTCTCAAAATTTTGTAAACACTTGAAAAATTTGAAATTTTACTCGCCAAGTAATCTAAGGTTACCAGAAAACACTAGCAACAAATTGAAATTTTACTCGCAAAAAAAAAAGATTATTGCTCAAAATAAATACCATCATTTTCCAAGACTTTATGCCATCGATCTGCAGGATTTCAGATCCGGTCAAAGTACGAGTCGAATCGGCGGGTCTTCAGAAAGTGTTGCATTGAGCGGAAAAGGCCGTAATCTGATGGAGCACAGGCAGGACTGTAGGCTGGACGTGTCAGAACCTCAACGCCGTCCAACTCTTCAAATTTGTCTTTGGTCTTCCTGGAGGTGTGTGGCTTAGCATTGTCTTGCTGCATCAAAGCGCGCTTTCGGTTGATCATAACCGGGTACTTTTCTTAGATCCGCTCAAGTTGCTGACAGTAAAGTTCGGCACTGATGGCAGGACCATTCGGAACCAACTCAAAATACACGATTCCTTCAAAGTTCCACCAAACGCACAACATGACTTTTTTGGTGAATAGATCTTGTTTTGGAACCGACGGGGTCTCTTGCCCTTTCTGAACCCATCGTTTGTCTCGATTGTGCTGGACCAGATAGACCCATTTCGCAAGTGTTTACAAATTTTTGGGACAACCTAATAATTTCTTTTAGGTAGAACAAAATCATTAGCTAAATACAGAACTGACAGCAAGTTTTCAGAAGCAATAAGAAAAGAGAAGTATTGGTTAATGGTTTCAGATATATCAGCAACCTGCTGAAATGAACTTACACTTAATGCTTTGATTTCTTGGTTCAAGAGAATAGCTTAGTGGATTAAATTTTTGATTCGAGATATTGGTGATATCGTGAATGTGAGGCCATTACTTGTGTCAGTTATTAAAAACATACAAGCACTATTAGCAGGGCGAGGAATAATTTAGAAATACTACATTATAAAACATATCTAAATATAGAGGGCAGAACGAAATAAAAAAATGATAAATCTATGAGGATCAAACTGATTGTCGAAAGAAAACAGAAAAGCACAACAACAAAATAGTGGCTAAATTTCCTTGAGATAAAATATATCAAACATAGCAATAATAGTAGAAATAAAAATAAACCAGAAAAACTATTTAGCACACACTACCATTTAGTCAAATAGTACTCCGTTAGGGCAAAGGTTCCTCGATTTAGCTAAGAAAAACTTCACTAGAAATAATCACCTTAGTAAAAATGTTTTAATAAAAATACACTTAAATTAAGCTACAGTTGTACTAATTAACTTGATTAAATTATTTAAAAAATGTATAATTAAGAAATTTTAAACAAACTACCAGACGAACGCGGGCGTCCCTCAAGGTTCTATCCTAGGTCCCACGCTCTTTCTGATCTACATTAATGATCTCCCCGACACCATTAGATCCCAAGTTGGCATGTATGCCGACGACACAACAATCTACTCCCGCATCGATCAGAAACCAAGTCTGGACGACAAAGTGAACCTCGCTGCCGCACTTGAAAGGGACCTCCAATCCGTAGAGACCTGGGGTAGGAAATGGTTGGTAAATTTCAATGCCTCCAAAACAAAGCTGTTATCAACTAACCACCATAGACAATCGCATCTACCTCCCATTAGCATGGGACAGGCTAGCCTCCCAGAGAGTAAAATACTACGCCTCCTTGGCCTTACACTCTCGGCGGACCTCAAATGGAATGACTATATTGAATCCATTGCCAAATCTGCTGCTATGAAAGTGGGCTCCCTGTGCAGGGCCCGGAAATTTTTCCCACCTGCACATATACAAATCTACCATCCGCCCGTGTATTGAATATTGCTGCCATATCTGGTCGGGTGCCCCTTCTGCTCTCCTTGGGCTTCTTGACAAAATACAAAGGAGGATCTGTAACGTGGTTGATACTGACTTGGCAGACCGGCTGCAGCCGCTCTCACACCGGCGTGATGTAGATTCCCTGTGCCTCTTCTACAAGTACTTTCATGGCTTCTGCTCCGATGAGCTTAGATCACTGGTGCCGCCTAAGTACGAATTTACACGAGATACTAGATTAGCAACTAGGTCCCACCCTTTTACAGTTAAACAAATAAGATGTAACCGTAAATTCTACTCCAACAGCTTCTTTTCTCGCGCTTCCCGCCTGTGGAACTCCCTTCCACAAGTCTGCTTTCCCGACAGTTACAATCTCCAGGTGTTTAAATGTAGGGTCAATAGACACCTCTTATCACACTAACTCCCAACTATTCTGACAACACTCTCATCTACCCAAACCTCATTCTCGGTATCCTCACCCGCCTATCACCCACCCTCTGTTATTTCCTATATTTAATCAGCCTTTCTCCACTCTACGTAGCCCCCTGCACAGTAGTGGCAGTGACATGCCTTGCTCGGGGTGAAACGCTTATAAAAAATACAAAAAAAATACTATGTCCCAAGTAATAAAAACTATTCTAAAATAACAAGAAATAACGAGACCAACATCTGAAATTATAAAAATCTAATTGAATGTCCATTAAAAATAGGTATTTAAAAGACTCTATTGCTTACCTATATTTTATTTCTACTGAAAACACAACGGTTAAAAAGATTTACATCAGTAGCATCAATCGTATCTTTAAACTAGATGAGATCAATATATATTATCTTTCAAGAATAAGATGTGCAGAAATGGGATATCATTTTTCACATACCTTTGGCACATAAAACAAGTCAACAAAACTCGCATGGTAAAATAAAAAATATTTTTTTAAAAATTCGTTGAACTCATAAATCTTTAAATGAGTTATGTTTTCTGCATTTAATGGAATATTTCAATTAACATTTTTAACAAAAATTATCTGTTAAATCAACGAAGCTGCATAACAATCACGTGAAAATGTCTATCGTTCACCTTAAAGTGTAGTTAAAAAAATTTTCTACGATAAAAATAATTTTGCACCAGAATTAGAGAGCTCTTATTGCAGTAAAGTATATAAGGCTACAATCTACTGATAATTATTTATTTGTTTTCCTTAAATAATGCTTTGTTTTACTGTCTATTTATTATTACAAGCATGCTATATAGATATTTCTTTAGTTTTAATTCTATAACAAAACCCGTTTAAAACACACCCGGAAAAATCACATCTACAAAGTGGTCGAAAAAATCTGAAACACACATGAGACATTTATTTTAGGCATATCCCTATCATCAAATGTTACATAATGTAGACATTACCAATAGCTAACTTATCGTAACTGCATAAATGTACTCACCCACCTACACACGGAAACTTTATTCCCAGTCCAACGTAGACTTAACTTTCTATTTGTCAATCGACTCTTACCCACAAGAACATTTTTAATTCTGACCATATGACCTCTTATCTGTCTAAAAAAGGGTAACTAATCACTTTTAAATTTTCTTCAAAATCATTTCTAATCATTTTTATTATCAGTGACCAGTCATCGATTGACGAAGACCAATCAATAGTACTGAAACATGATAGATTTTGTGTTGCCATTTAAAATATTTTTATCGTAACTACGTATAATAACATATTACAATAATATTAATAATAATGATAATGTATATATATATATATGTGTGTGTGTGTGTGTGTGTGTGTGTGTGTGTGTGTGTGTGTGTGCGTGTGTGTGTGTGCGTGAGTGCAAACATGAACACAGACACGTTATTCCTTGGTTAAGCGGAAGTATCGACTTAGGTATAGATCTTCTGCTTAACCAAGAAATAACGTGTCTGTCTTCATTTTTACAAATATTTGCTCTCTATATATATTTATATACATATATATTTAGAGCTCTCCTAGAGTGTTATCCTACCACTTTCTGTACAGGATACTCCCTTGAATTCTTCTATATCTACACCGCATGCTTATATATATATATATATATATATATATATATATATATATATTAATCGTATCACCCCGAGCCAGGCGGTAACGCCACTGATGTGCAGGGGGCTATATAATAGTGAAAAGATTTAAAAAGAGAAAGCTGGAAACCACACCCTAAACAGAGAAGAAGGGATGAGCCCCTTAACCTGTTCAATAGACGTGGGTGGAGTGTGAACTGGGCGATAGATAGATCTATCTACTCCAACTGAAAAAAAAAGAACCCGAAGTGAGAAGATTGGAAAAGAGAAAGCCGTAAAACCACATCCTAAACAGGGAACAATGGATGAGCCTCTTAACCTGTTCAATCGACGTGGGTGATGTGTGAACCGGGCGATAGATATATCTACCTACTCCAATATATATATATATATATATATATATATATATATATATATTCGGCCGAGTAGTAATATATCTCAGGCCTCAGTTTGGTCGATTAGTTAGGAAGGATGCTTCTCGCGGCAACTATGAAAAATGCTTCAAAAACACACCATGGTTTGAAACGTAGGCTCATGATTAAAATGGCTAAACGGAAGTGGTCTCCTTTGCTGTGCTTGCATGAAGTCACATGTCATCGTGAGTAAAGTTTTCATCGTACAAGCTGTGTTCAAACTGCTGATCACACCAGATTATATGCTCTCTTCCAAAAACTGTAACTAAGGGTCGCTTGTTATAGATGTATTATATACTACATATTTGAAAGAACGCTCCTGGAACAAGAATTGTCTAAACGTACTATGAATATGAACTGCAGCATTCAAATATTATTAAATACGGCTTAAATCATAATTATTTCGATTGAAACGGGCAGTTTTAAGACAAGAGGAAGAAAGAATAACTTTAAAAATTGCATACTTGGAAAAGGTCAACAATATATTAAATAGTTTAAACGAAATTAAATCAAGCCTATATACCACAATTTTCGAATGACCATAAATAAACATATCTGAATTGAAATATATAATAATGTGAACAAATGTAAACATGTTACGGAAATTAACGAAGATTAACGAAATGGTTTTTAAACAACCGACAATTTGATACGATTTGTTAGAACATTATTTTTGAACGATACTCGTATTTAAGTAGATATTTTATTTATAATCAAACAGTAGTATATATTTATCTCGACCGGCCTGATTATTCATGATAAATTTTTGTTAGGAAAATGTGTGTCATTCTGTATTATAAACAGAATATCTACTTAATTACGAGTATCGATCAAAAATAATGTTTCAAAAAATCATTTCAAATTGTCGGTTGTTTAAAGATCATTTCGTTAATCTTCGTTAATTTCCGTAACATGTTTACATTTGTTGACATTACGATACATTTCAGAGCAGATATGATTATTAGGATGAATCGGAAATTGTGTTATATAGGCTTGATTTGATTTCGTTTAGACTGTTGGTCATTTGTGGTTGAGAGTTCTAAGACGCGCCAAATATATTAAATGTTTACATAGAGAATGATAATGAGAAAGAAACTGATAACGTAAGTGATTCATCCAGATATACTAACAACTACATGTACATAGTTAAACAGCGAGAAAAATGGAGAATATAAGATTTCCATACAAATATAGGTACATTAACTTAATATAGATACAGACTCATATATGAACATGATTCTTTAAAAACGACTGACGATGTAACCTGATTAAGTTTTTTATTTAATTTTCTTGTGTTTGTATAAGTGTTCTCTGGACACAAAGTGTGCAAGAACAGTCTAAATTTTCTTCATATCTGAGCGTTTTCGGATATTCTTTCAGTCATTATCAAGGTCGAATTCTATGTTATACATTTTATCCTTTTAAAACGCCATGATTTATTTTTGTTTTATTTATGTTTCACATTTTAAACAATTTTTACATACTTTTTACCCATAAAAAAACATTTGTACGAACGCAAGAAAAATTAAGTAAAAACGTAATCGCATTCCCGTGTCAGTCATCTTTGATAAAACATGCAAAAAGGAGTGTTTGCTGCTTAAATACACCATTAGTCATATATATATATTTTTTTTTTTTTCAGTCATCATTGAAAAAACATGCAAAAAAGAGTGATGGCTTCCTAAATACACCATTAATTATATATATATATATATATATTCAGTCATCATTGACAAAACATGCAAAAAAGAGTGATTGCTGCCTAAATACACCATTAATTATATATTTCAGTCATCATTGACAAAACATGCAAAAAAGAGTGATTGCTGCCTAAATACACCATATATATATATATATATATATATATATATATATATATATATATATATTCCATTTGTAAACGAGTTATTACTTAACCTATGTTTCTACCATAAGTGGTGCCTTCAGGCGATTTGCAACAACTGACTTCACCGTTTACCGGTTTTTAATAACATTCAGGTAACGGTGTTTTTTTTTAACGCCCCCGTGGCAGGCAATCTGTAAACGCAAAACCTCTAAAATTACATGGAATTATAGCGTTTATAGATGAAAACGCTATAATTCCATGTAATTTAAACTTTAGGTTATTAAACTAATTTTAGAGGTTGCACCTTCAGGCCCTGCCACGTAAGCGTTCAAAAAAAAAAAACACCGTTACGTGAGCTTTCTTAAAAAGAATGGTATACGGCGAAGTCAGTTGTTACAAATCGCCTGAAGACACCACTCATGGTAGAAACCTAGGTCGCGTAACAACTCGTTTACAAATGGAAAATATCTAAAAGTTCTACAATATAATTGTATTGGACACTTTTTAATACAAATGTGCACTAGTCTAACTTGACTATGACCAGAACCTAAGTAATTAAACAGTATATATATATATATATATATATAAATTGATAAATAGAACACTCGCGAGCATGAAAGGGATTTAATAGTATTTATAAAGTAAATCATTGCTTGTTTCTGAATATTTGCCGTCTCTTTCCACTCGTCTCTTCATAAATCATAAAGAAAGTTTTATTGCTCTTTTCGCCTTTTATAAACACTTTTCCCGTGATTCATGGCTGATTAGGCATCTTAAATGCATGTTTCAGGCCGTCCTTACTAAAGCATCTTCTTTTCCTGAGTGTGTGTAAGTGTGTCAGTCGACTCTAGCCTCGTGATACGAACTTCTCCTAACTCATGTTTTATCTGAACAATATGATTCATTGTGCCGCTCCCCACCATCTTGCTTATTCCATGAGTTGGCTGCTCGTTCCCAACTATCCATCACGTCTTAAAATGGTCGGCTTTTTCACTTTTCACAGCATCCATTTACTACTGTGCCTGTCTCGCCGTATATTTTAGTGAGGTTCTGAGACAAACGCTATGACTTTAATTTTGTTTGTTTCTTTGTTTGTTTCTTTGTTTGTTTTTTGTTTGTTTCTTTTGTTTTTTTCTTTGTTTGTTTCTTTTTATTATTATTTGCATCCATTACTATTTCATTTTTTTCTTTCCGTTATATAATGGCGGAAGGCTTCAACTAAGAGGAATACACATTTCAGAAAGACATAGGCGTATATAGACTCATAAGTAAAAAAAAAAGATTTAATTTGATTTATTTAACTTTTTGGGGGTCTGCATCTACCAGTATATCATTCGTAGTGATTGAGATCCGACTTTGTTATTTATCTTATAAGTAAACTTTTATACTTGCCCGCCATAATTTATTTTTTAAAACCTCCGTTTATCTCTACTTCCCTTCAATTCTCTTTTAACATTCCTCTTTGTGGTTTGGTTTTATCCTATACTATATCGTCTCTCTCTCTTCAAAACCTTTTCAAGGACATTTGTTTCATGCATAATGAAAAGGGTACTATATTTTTATTTTATCTAATTCCCTCTTTTCCCAAAGTGTTCGTAACTTAATTTTGTATAATGTCTTCAAAGTGGAAAATTATTTTTGTTTTATAACTGTCGATTCTTCAAAAAAGTAAATTGCAAAATTTGATTGTTTTTATAAATATGGATTAATACTTAATAATATGCTAATAATATCAATTAACACGGAGAGGTTATAACCAGGGGTGAAAGGAATAAGTTTAAAAATAGAGTTGGCTTGGCGTAAAATTGTAATATCGAAATGAAAAACAAGATTTAAGATACAGTTATCGTAGCAAAATCGAATTTCAAAAAATATGGACAACGAATAATAAAAAAAAATGCCAACGACTGGATCTTCGATATTGAATATAAGAGGATTATTCAATAAGTAAGGTTCATTTTTCGGTATAAAACTTCAAATACAGATAGAAGCTTATCCTGTTTTTCAACATAGTCTCCCAGCAGTGTCATACTTGTTTTCCCATCGGTGCACAAACTTCCGTATTTCCTCAGCGTAAAAACCATTGAACTGATGTCTCAGCCAATCGCTCACAGCACTTTTGACTTCATCCTCACTTTCAAACTTCGTGCCTCTCCTGAACGCTTTCAAGGGCCCAAACAGGTGAAAGTCTGAAGCGGCAAGGTCTGTGCTGTAAGCGGGATGGGAAAGCAGTTCCCAGCCTAGATCGTTGAAGCTGTGCACTATTTGGGCTGCTGTGTGAGGCCTTGCGTTGTCTTGATGCAAGACGGCACTATGTAACAGATGACCCCTGCGTTTGTTCTTTATGTCTTTCTTAACCTGTCTCGGCAGTTCACAGTAGTCACCAATGTCACCCTTTTGCCAGACTGAATGAGGTCATTGACTAATACGATCACTTCAGAATATTTCACTTCTGTATGCCTCTCAGGCCTGTCTTCATCCTCAACACTGCTCCATCCTTCTTTAAAGATTTTAGTCTACTTGGAGATATCATTTGGCTGAAACATGCAATAACATACACAGTTGACATTCTCCTATGAATTTCAACTGGTTTGCACGCTTCGGCAACCAAAAACTTTGTAACTGACCTCTGTTCAATCCTGGAGCATGCTTCTTAATCAGCCATCTTTGTTAATCTCCAAAACTCTCAAATTTTTTTTCAATCTGCAAAAAAATTAAATCCCTTTGAAAAAGAAGTAAAGGAAAAAAAAGTAAACTTCTACCTGTATTAGAAGCCCTTATACCAAAACATTCACATTATTTATTGAATGAACTTCGTAGAAGTCCTTATATCGAAAAATTCACCTTATTTAATGAATAACCCTCGTAGGAGACCGTATACTGAAAAATTCAGCTTATTTATTGAATGATCTTCGTAGAATCCTTATACCAAAAAACTCACCTTATTTATGGAATGACACTAGTAGAAGTCCTTATACCAAAAACTTTCACTTTATTTATTGAATGATCTTCGTATATACACAACTCCTTCATTTATTGGTCGTGTCAGTTAAGGAAGTAGACGATCATGGCCTTCCACATCTCCACATCCTTTGTCGCGCTTAGTCATTCTCTTGTTATCACTCTCACTCCCTACGCTACTGTCCATCTGATCAAGTTCTTTAAGTATCTCATGCGTTGCTTTTCCTTGTCTGTCTTACCTTCTATCCGTCCGCTAAGTTTCTGTTTCTCTTAGCTTTCCTTCCTTATTACATGTCCCCATATTCCAGCTGTCTTTTCTTGATGTTATATATTATTTTCCTTCTCGTGTCCATCTTTCTAAAGCTTTTTCGTTGATCACGTGTTCCGTTCATGCTATCCTCAGCATTCTTTTGTAAAACTAAATTTATGTTGCTTTGAGACTTTCCTTCATCTCTGATGAGAATGTCCAGATTTGCTGCAGTATTAAATGACAAATATCACATAACAATCCAGAACTCTCATTCTTGTTTTCGGAAACTTTTTCTTGTCTCTTAATACTCAACTCAGCTTCTGAAATGCATCCTTGGCAATTCCAATAAGCCTTACTCAAAATTTATTAACACAACTTCTGCTTGAAGAGGAATGTCTGAGAGAATAAATATATAAAGTAATTATAACATTTAACGTGAAAGTTAAAGTGAGCCTATTTACATCTGATTTTCAATGAGAATCGCGATACGAAATTGACTAGTCAGATATCGAATTTATATTGGTAAGTATGTGAAATACTCCTTTTAAAATGTTGGAAGGTATTTCATTTTTTGTGATTATTTTGCGGTTAATTTTAAACATATATGTGACATATTTTGTCGATCAGTATTCGCTGAATTTGATAGTTAAACAGGGCGGAAATTAAACTTCTCATGTTTTTGATAATAAAAAGAACATTGATCTTATAAAAGTATGTAGATTAGACAGCTTCAATCAATCACTGAAAAAACAGCAAAGAAAGGGCCTCAAACTTTTTCTGTCAAAATATTTATATTATTAATAAAAGGAAGGAACAAAGTATTTTTTGATTATTTAAAAAAATTTAATCCCTTCTAACATGTTGGAAATGTTGGTAAAAAGATCTTGTTTTGATTTTAGTTAGCGGGTAGCCAAGTCGTTACAATGGAAAATGTAATATTACATAACTCATTTTTTTCCGTTGACAAACACATTAATTAGGAAATTCTTTCAAAAATCAAATATATGTCGGATTTTAATGAAACTTTTACGACTTAGTCATAAATATATAAAAGTAATTTAAAAGTTATTATTTCTTAAAAGTCTTTGAAAAATATTTTTCTTTTAAAATAACAATTTTAAGCTTTCGAAGCAATTCGGGAAAAAAACTATGTTTATTTTTTTCTATAGCAAAAGCGTGATTAATAAACTAATTCTCTTTGATCAAATGTTAACAGCTTAATATAAGCCAAAAACAAGACATCTTAGGAAATATATCGTTATATTGAATGACACTATACCTATCCTAACCGATGTCTATCACTCCAGACTGCATTCATTCACACAATGTCTCCAGCTTCTATGAATATTGTAAAAATAGGAGGACCTGCGGTAAACGTTAGTCATTTGTATAATGGCATTATAGCAAGAGTAGTCTTTCATTAGGCCAATGTTAATTATTTTAGAATTCTTTCTATCGTGTATATATATATATATATATATATATACGTTAGGGTAAAATTAAGATTAAAACTTAAATTGAATCCTTTTAATGTATATTCTAACATCTAGTCAACGGGGATTTAAATTCTAAATTTAAGTATTCAAAAAATTAAAAGATTAAAATTAAAATTAAAAAAATTAAATTAAGTATTAAAAAAATACATATTATTTTAATTTTACTATTACTACTTTGGTTATTAATGCACATACGTACCAATAAATTATCTCTGTTGATTAACTGTTGTACATAGGTATGTTTGTGGTTCAAAAGAGGTTTTATGAAAGGAGAATTTAAAAATTTACATTCGAAATTTCAAATTCTTTTATCTTCTTTCTTTTTTAAATGTTCTCCCTTCACTGTTTTATAACCATTTTCCGATAATTCTTTAGTATCTTTAATTTGTTATTTGATTCCCTTATAATTTATTTTTTCTTTATTTTTCATCTATTTTTTATATTTATCTCTTACCGTTTATTGCTTTTATTTTTTGGTGTCCCAAAAATCGTATAAAAGTGTTCTTATTTTACTTTTTTTTTTTTTAATCATTTCACCCCAAGCAAGGCATTCCACTGCCACTATTGCGCATGGGGCTACATAGGGGAAGGTAAAGAGAAGGAGTGGTTATACATAGGGAATGTCAGGAGGAAGGTGACAGATGAGTAAGGATACCGAGGATACCGAGGATGAGGGTTGGGCAGATGGGAAGAGTGTTTGATAGAATGGGAGCAGGTTAGTATGTTAGGAGGTGTCTATTGTCCTTAAATTTAAACTCCTGGAGATTGTAGCCGTCGGGGAAGCAATCGTGTGGAAGGGAATTCCACAGTCGGGAAGTGCGAGGAAAGAAACTGTTGGAGTAGAAGTTGCGGTTGCATTTTATCGGTTTCACTGTAAAAGTTATTTATATTTAAAATCCATTTTCCTCTATCTTCATTTTCTTTTCTGACTACGCTATTGATTATTTATTTCTTTTGTCTTCTGTTATATATTTTCAGTTTTTTATTCTTTTCTTTTCTCTTTTCTTTTTCTCGTTTATTTTCTTTCAATCCATTTATTTTCTTTTTCCCATTTTGACATTAATTGAATTCAGTCTCCCTTCTTATTTACTGCTGTAATTGAACGCTCAGTTTTATTTGCTGAGTAAGTATATTACGAATATCGTATCGATTAGTCCTGTTTATTACACTGATTTTCCTACGGATATAGCCTTTATCTACACATACAATATTTGTGATAAATAAATTGAGAAATTATTCAATTTATTCCGCTCGCTGTATAGAACATCCTCCATTTCTATTACATTTATTGTGTCGTTTATATCTAATATCATATTTATGCCTAATATTATAGTTTTCACTGCAGTCTAAACTTATACAGATTCATAATTTTCATATCGTTAAACATTCTTGTTGGTATCTTTTGGGCCATATGGTACGATATATTGATTACATAATGCCTCTGTTATCTATATGTTTCAGGTATATAATCAGTCAGTCAACTACTAATCTGAAAGTTAAGTTCAACGCGGTTTAATATCACTCGAGAGAGAAAGTGGCATTAGGAAATTGTGTGTACTTTCATTTCACATTAAAATCTTTCAAAAAATCTATGTACTACCATAAAGATTTTGTTAGTTAAATACCACGTTTGCTACCGGAGAATAATGGAATCGTGTATATTTTATATGCTGTCCTGGTGGTATTATGCAAATTATTGAGGCTGCTAAATGAAAAACATAGTAAAATTAAAAAATAATAATGTTTTACGGGAAATGAAAACGCAATGAGTTATGCGACTTATAATAAAATACACATGCATATTTCTGAGGTCATCCTAATCAAATTAAAAAAAAATGTGTGTTTAGAAAATTTTTAGATATTTTTAATAAATAGCGCAGCTGTTGGGCGAACAGTATTTACATTAATCTGACTATTGTTCAATACCAGGCTACAGCAGTGGTGAACAAGTAACTTACAGGGTTAGAAGGAGATAACTCATGACTACAAAAGAGGCTCTAGGCAAGGAATGGAGATCATATACCCCAGTGACTGTAATAATTGATTCGGTTTAAAATACCTAACAAGAATTTGAAGAAGGAGTACAACGTCCGAAACTTCGTACAAATAGAAAAAAAAAGATGAGGACAATAGTTCAAATAATGCAAATACTGTCAATACTACCTCATCTCAGATATATAGACAAATACAGTTGCGTGAACTTAGTGAAAATATATCACTGGGAATCTTAATGCGCATGTCTAAAAAGGTATTCTTTGGTGAGTCTATACAATCGACAGAGAAACAAAATTCAACCAAGAATGTGTAAGTTTTAACATTTGAAACGCAAGTTGTCATAACCTTGCTTCACACAAGGCTGTCAATTGCACTGTAGTGTTTATTTGGTGCCCTGAATTTTTTGCTGTCAGTTGATTAAGTAACTTACGAGGAAACCTGATAAACAGACAGAAAGAAATTTGGCATAATGGCTTGGATTTCGTAAAAAGACACCGGTGTATGTACGCGGTAAGCGGCGGGGATCTAAGGCACCAGTTCTATATGTAGCCTGTCTTTCTTTAATATTACATAAACTGAACCAATTTTCAACAGGACTGTATGTCTACCAGTTGCTAAAATGCAGTTATATATTTAATGTTGTAACAGCCAGGTGAATTTCGGAAATAATATTGCGAGAACATTCAGCAATATAAATTTGTAATACAAATACTTTTTTTACCATTGCTTTCTTTTTCCCCACATACAAAAGGTTTATTACAATAAAACATCTACTAAATCAGGTGTAATGACTGGGACACCTCATGTAGAGCAACCGCTTTGGAAATTGGTGGTTCAGGCTAAACATCCCGACGGAACCCATTGTCATGCAGCCCAATTTTGAATTCAGTATTTCCACTTCTTTCTTACTGCTAATCACAGCTAGAAAGGCTAATCTACTAGGTTATTTAATGGATTAATGTCTTTACAAGTAAAGTAAACAACATAACTATCATTGATGCAGTCACAAATTGAACTCATTACGCCGATTCCATTTCCGTCGTTAGTAACCATTTTATGTATGTGCCCATACATTAAAAATATAAAATATTGAATGCGCAATTTAAAGATGATTATTTTTCTCACTGAAGGTTGACATTTGATTTCTCTTTAAATTATAGGTTCCAGAGCAACACATATTGCCTTCCTTGTCTCATAGTTTTTAATGACATGAATGGGTTACAATACTGAATTACTTGATCTACTGCAAAACATTATCTACATGGTTAATTGTGTGGTGCAATTTTAAATTCATCTTGCACATTTTTAATTCTACCATTCACTCTGAATTGGACATTGTTGCCATATTGCTTCTGTCCCGGTTTCTCATCATCGGTCATTCTCGCACAGTCATGAGGTGGCGTTTCTTTCATATGCATATTTTAATAAGAGTTGTTTTAATGAGCACTCCTCTATGATACACATGGATTTGGCAAATCAGTCTCATCACTTTAGTGCGGAACTAGCTAGATGTAACTTTAACTTATATTCTAATTGTTTCTTTTTTCACCCTTCTCATTTGTGAAGCTCTCATCTGGATTCTTAATTATCCGCCGCCTACAATGTGCATATAATTTTAATGCAACTTCACTGAGCATATTCGTTCTTCTTTACACTTTCCTACTATTGTCTTTTTCCCTCAGCCATTGTTTTCGTCACATTCCCATTCTTCATTTCATTTTCTTTTACTCTAGATAAGTCCGTCCGTCTTTAGTAATATAGCTTATCTTTGGATGAAATGCTTAAAAATTATCAATGGTTCTTTTAATTTTGAATTATGTACCTTCAATTTTAAATTTTAAATTACTAACCTTATATTGCATTTGACCAGTTCTTTTATATGCATCTTCTAAATACTATTAAATTAGTCACATAGCGATCATGGCGCTCCACAAATTCCTTTCATTTACTGTAGACGAGAGAGGATGGTCATCGTACAGATAAATGTGCCTTTAAGAATTACCATCACTAAGATTAGTCAGCCAAAGTGCAACTGTCATGGATTTACAGAGATGAAAAATAGTGACAGACAAATAAGTATTTCTGAAAAGGAGGACAAAATGCCGCAAATATATGTACTCCAGTGAAAGCGAGGACAGTTCTCCAATAAGGAGGCAGGTGGTAGAAGCAACAGTCAGTTAAGTGACATATGAGATATACGCTTAGGCAATCATGTCTCGAAAGAAATATGGTTGACTATGCAGAAGATTTTCCTGTAGTAGGCTACCGTTAATTTCTTGGTAGATTGGTTGTCAACCAAAGCTAAGAAACCCAATCTGTTCTGTTATTTAACAGAAGAAAATGATGGATTAATACCTTTCCCAATAGTATTTGCTCGTAAATGAATGCAACGAATCCTACTGGAATTCGAAATTAGCATTCCGATTTCTCGTTCCGAGAAACAAGATTACGGGTCCTGAAAGCAGTGAAGGAACCTGTAGATTTTATTGTAGCCTCTGATGTGGCGAAAAATGGATGTGAAAAAATAAGACTCAAATAGGTCTATGTCGACTAATTTGAAAATAGAAGAAGTATTCAAAGATTAGTCCCAGTCTCTGAATATACTCCTACCAAAGTGGACTAATCACAGGTAGTGCCAGAATTATAGAACAATAAACCTAATCACCCACTCAGCAAGTTTAGGATCCATATTATCCACAACCGTCTGAAATTCTAGGCTGAGGAATTATTCTCAGAAAAACAGTTAGGTTTTAGAACCTGACAAATCACAGAGGAAAATAAAGTGGATGGTAGATATCATATAGTGAAACATCTGCAGAACAAGATAGAGTTTTTTCCCAATTTTATCGATTTCAATGATATTTTCTCGAATGATTCAACATAGAAGACGGTTTCATTCAATCTGCCAGACATTCTATGACCATAAAACCTCCGCAGTTCGATTCCATTTGCCCGACCAGAATGATGTATTTTTCCAGTGAATTGTCAGAGTCTGACAGCAGTGTCTGTTCTCTCCACCAATCTTCACCCTATCTCTGGAGAGACTTATACAAAAAACCAACAAAGACCACAGAACATCCCTCTCTTTCAGTGATAGACCAGTCTGTAACCTGCGTTTCGCGGACATTATAGCAGGCAGCAGTTAACAGTGAGCTGCAAACCCTGACCAAAAACCTCATTGAAAAAGCCAGTTTATACAGAATAGAACTCAACACAGGAAAATCCAAATAATGGTGATAATCACAAAAAACAACACTAGTGCCGCCGTAACCATGGACGGCGAACCTGTAAATCTAGTGTCTAGCCTCAATTACCTGGAACCACTCCTGTCAAAATGTTACCCGCAACGTAAATATCTGCACATGGATCACATTAGCCACAACGGCGATGGGCATACTAGTAATATAGAAGAGTAATATCAGCTTCTATACCATGCTTAAGCTCTACAAATCACTCGTCCTTTTCATGCTTTTCTACAGAACAGTAGCCGGACAATTCTCCAATGGTCAGTTCACCGATAGTCAATTTAGAGACAGGACAGTTGGTCAGTGCTTTAAGTTTTTTAAGTTCAACTCTCCGGTTTTTTTTTTAAACATTCATAATTATGTTGTTAAGACAAAACGAGGAGGCAGAGATTTTTTTATTTGAAGGATACGCTTATATTATTGAAAAAATAGAGAATCTAAATTTTGCTGGAGGTGCAAACAGCGAAAAGTGTGCAAGACTGACAAAAATCGATGATATAATTAGCAAAACTTCTTCGGAATACTCGCAACAACTAAAACCTGAACAGTCCTTCGACAGTTTATAAAAACAAAAACTGATGAGATCTTGAACTTAGAAAGACTTAAAAGCATCGACTAATTGTTCTGTTTATGAATTGTCAGTTGGCGAACAGTCCGTTGGCGAATTTTCTTTCGAGCGAAATATCCCCACACGCTACGGGACATTCCTAGATGAGACAGCAAAAAAGAAACCAGATGTTTAGGAAAATACTTGAGAATACTGTTCTGCTTGTCATACTACGAAAAAAAAATCAGCAACTATGTAGGGAGCCAGTTCAAAAGTCTCGTGTGCAGAAGGTTATCTCTTCTCGCCACTATTAAATGTTGGAAGATGGCATTGTTTGGCCATGTCAGAAGACATGACAGCCTTTGCAAGACCATCATTGAAGACACTATTAATGGCGACCGCAGGCGGGTTTGTCAACGGAAGTATTGGTCAGCCATCATCAAAATGTGGACGAACATTGCAATACCAGAAGTCCTGAGAGCAACCATTAACAGATCAGCCTGGGGAAGGTTGTCTGTCTCATCTACCCGCAGCCAGAGCGACGATTGCATCATAAGAGCAAATAATGATGATCATGATAATACCAAAAGATACAGGAACTTAGATTTTGTTTTCGAATTCCATATAAACTATATTTAACCCATACATTATTTAGCGTGCCTGTGATACAATATATTCAAAAGCGACCTTTTACAATGATGTTATTTATAATGAACGCTCTAATAGTATTTTTGTGAGAAAAGTGAGTTAATATTCTATTGTTCTATTCATTTTATTTTAACTAGCTGAAATATTTTCATTTACATGATCGTTACTTTAAGCAGTGTCGGAAATAAAAAATAATTTTATATTTTCATTTTATTTTAATTTGTTTCGAATAAGAAAAATCGAAATATATTTTCTGCTTGTATGTAGAAAAGTATTCTGCAACGTTAAACATTTCTAAAGCCAAAATTTTTCTTGTAAAAAAGACTGAATTATACAGAAGTGTAAACATAAGCTTTTCCATCCGTTTTGATTGATTCGATCAATTAAAATAAAAAAAACTTTTTCTTTATTTATGGGATTTTTCGGTAATATATTCAAATTATTTATAAGGTATATTCAATATGAAACCATTTCGATTTTTTCTTCATAATCAAATAATGAACCTCCTGGAATAATAGTCTTTTACGGTTCATGAACAAACAGGAATTGGGTTTCTTAATTTCCCGAAGGAAATCAACTTGAAGAATATTACGTCGGCAATTCAGATCTTTTGAGTCCTCTCTTTTATAAAGAAACAAAATGACTGGTGCCTTCTTCTCGTTGACTTTTGTTTATAATCGGATAGGTTCTGTTTCTAACTGCTAAGAATTTATCATGCTATTTGGGAGCAACAGGCTCTCATATAATACAATATATCACTTCGTCACTTTGGAAAATTGGTAACGTAATAACTCTTGTGTATGCATCTCAAGAGATAATTGTGCATTTGCGCAGCACCCACAATTTTATGGTACAAGTTTCAATAAAGTCCACTAACAAAGTTATGCGATTTCGCATTTTATTCAGTTTGTTTTGCCTTCGGTAAGTCTATTCTTCTCTGAGGTAAACACCGCTCGAATATTAAATATATCTGCGTGATTTCGTCTATTCCATTAGCCGTTATCTATCATCTTTATTTATATTTTTATTTATTAATGAATATAAGGATTTATATATATATATATATATATATATATATATATATATATATATATATATATATATGTGGTGAGATAGAGGCTTTTTTAAAATTATTTTTTTTAAACACGGTCAGCATTTTGGCGATGTTCATACTTTGCTTAGTAGTATTACTAATTTGGGCGCGGTTTGAGTTCTTCTTTTCTGAGGTAAGTCTTTGCTATCTTGTCTCCCATTTCTTTCTTTAATACTCGATTGAATTGGCTTTAAGAAATTTAATTAATGTTTTGCTTTTTACGCATATATTTTTTCTATTATTCTAATTTCCTATGAGTATTCTAACCTCCCTCTTCTTTATCAATCATCATCTCACCCCCAGGCAAAGCAGAATTGTCACTTGTTCGTGGGGTGGGGATCAGTAGGAGAAAAAAGCTCAAGGTATGTCAAAGAAAAAGTAAGTGGTTGATGGGAAACAATTGGATAAACGATGGCAATTGACGTTGCATTACAACTTTTGGAGATTGTAGCTATCAGGGAAGCAAGCGAATGGAAGTGAGTTCCACAGACCTTAAGTGCAAGGAGATAAAACTTTTAGAGTAGAAGAGGTGGTTATATTTAACTCTTTCTAAAGAAACCTAGTGGGAGCTTCATTCTAAACTATTAACACGAATAAATACACATGATCGAGGTAGCAAGGTAAAAAGCTCGTCAGGGAAATTTCCATGAAAATAGTTGTAGAAGAGACAAAGAGAAGCCACACTATGACTGTGAAAAAGTGACTGAAGACGTGCTACCAAGTTAGGATCGATTATATTGCAGAACCGCTGTTGGATTTCGCCGAGAACTGCAACATGAATAGCAGTATCACCTGACACATAGTAGATTAATAAATGTGCAAAATGGATTCTGATGAGAAAAATCTTTCTTGCCCCACACATTTAACAAAACTTCCTAGCAGCAGATGCAGCTATGGATTCAAAGCAGTCATTCTCTCTGAGATCATTTGAGAGAGGCTACATGCGTTGCACTTTAAGAGACTAGTGTCTTCTATTCAAATTGTAGGCAGGTGTGTCAATATATAACTTTTCTCTAATGGAAGTTTGTTCATGTGTGTATTAAGTGTCGTTAGAAGTTTAACTTCTCTTGATATTGTTAATTACTAGTTTTGAACTATGTTTTATATTTTTTTTGGGGGGGTCTTTTCATTTTTCTTTTTTCTGCTTGTGTTAATTTGCTGAAGAATCAGTAATTAATTTCCTGATATTTTTTTTTTTAATCATGTCACCCCAAGCAAGGCCACTATAGCGCAGGGGTTTACACAGGGCAATAGACGAGTTAGGATGTACATAGGGGAGAGTTGGAGAGAATGGGATGGTTAGTGTGTTAGGAGGTGTCTATTGACCTTACATTTAAACTCCTGGAGGCTATAGCCGTCGGGGAAGCAAGCATGCGATAGGGAATTCCACAGGCGAGAAGTGCGAGATAAGAAGCTGTTGGAGTAGAAATTGCGGTTACATTTCATCGGTTTCATTGTAAAAGGGTGGGACCTGGTTGTCAATCTAGTATCTTGTGCAAACTCACACCTAGGGGGCACCAGTGATTTAAGTTCATCAGAGCAGAAGCGATGATAGTATTTATAGAAGTGGCACAGGGAAACCACGTCACGCTGGTGAGAGAGTGACTGCAGGCGGTCAGCCAAGTCGGTATTAATCACATTACAGATTCTTCGCTGTATTTTGAAAACTTAGGAAAAGATTTTAATAGCAGTAGTTAAGCTTCCCTATCATCCGTTTAGTACTTCATTTTCTCTAAATTAGAAGTAGAGCCACATCACTTGTTTTCAGTTTAGGGTGGGTTTTCCGGTTTCTTTCCTCTGATCAGGGTTTTTTATAGTAAAAATGATTTTTGTGAATTGTGAATGGGGCAATGTCTCTAGAAACAATTTGGCAGTTTACTAGTTGCTGCTTCTGACTCTCAATTAGGTACCCAAGAACTTAAATGGCGTCTAGAGTGGCTACTCTGATCAACAGTCACACACTCTCGAAGTGTTTGCAGTGCCATGTTGCACATGGTTTGGTATCCTGAGGCCATATTAATATGCAGACCGCACTAGTTCTCTTCCTACACATTTTGTATTTGTCGACACTGATAATGTTACAATAGCTTTTTCCTTACGTAATTTCACATTAGGGGTTCACAAATAAACAAACGTATAAAATTAAACCAGAAAGAAAAATCTAAACACCTTATCATTTCTTTCTCTAACGTCTGTGATATTCGTACCAAATTTGTAGTGTGGAATCGTTCCCCCATAAAACGCTTCCTAACATTCTATTTCTCTGAGAAACTAAGTTTAATTGCACAATCCCTTTCTCTGGTTCCTCGATTCCTGGTAACCTGCCTCTCTTTTGGAAGGATTGTAATGTCCACATGCATGGCCAGGGAGTTTATGTCAGCAAAATCTACCTCTGCAAACGGAGATCTTTCTTGAATCCTCATTCTTCTCCTACTTTCGGCTCTGCCTCTCTACTAAACTCAGTAGGCCTCTATTCTCTACCAAACGTAGTAAGTTTCTTTCGCTATCTTTTCCTGCTGCATTCTTGATAGTATTTCAGACAATATAAATACGGCTATTTCTTTTCCCCCTTTGCTAAAATATTTGTTTTCGGTGGCTTTAATGCACGTCATACCAAGTAGCAGAAACACTCTATCAACGATATTGCTGCCGTCTAAATGCGGAATTCTCAATCATTCAGTATCACACGCTGATTATGCTGTGGTCTCTGTTGATATCTCTTTCTACTCCAACTTCACCTCAAAACCTCTTACCAGCACATTATTTTATGCTACCAAAGAGCAGACTGGAATTTGTTCCGTGATTTCCTTTTCGATGTCCTTTGAACAAAGTTTTCAAGCTCTCTGTTCAAGAGTGCTCCTTGGTGACAGCAAAGAAATTTTGATTTAAACTTCGTTCCTCTCCTTAGTTTTCTTATGCTTACTCGGCTACCACTGTTTACAGGCCTCACTTCTTTCGTGTTTGGCTGAGCGACAGGTCTGATTACAATAAGCATCTCTTTGACCATGATGGAAATGAATGCAAGCGTGTTCTAAATGATGCTTAGTTTTTGTTTGCTGATAAAATGAAGCATTGTATAGCATCTCGCAGATTCGGTACCAAAGATTACTGGCAAACAAAATCAAATCTTTGATCCTGCCTCTGTTCAATTAATTTGACGTTCTGACATCCAAACCGAAAAAGATATAATACTTTGCTCGCAAATTCTTTTCCAACTCCACACTTGACACGACTAGAATACCCACACTTAATTTTCTATTAAGAACATAAGCTCAACTAAGTGAAATATACATGTCCCTGATCTTACATATCATTTCTAACCTTGACTCCTTTAAATCTAGCGGAGGTGACGGAAATGCAGCCATCGTCCGACAGAAATGTGCCTCGGAGTTGTCTTCCATCCTCCCCAAACTCTGTAACTATTGCCTCACGTAATTATTGTTTTTAAGATTTCTGGAGAGTCATATGAACACTCCAGCTTATTGGACTGTTACAGCTTTTCGGAAAAGTGTTAAAAGAATGTTATCACTGTTGAAGTAGTGTAGCATCTGGCATCCTACGTCCAACTCTCTGACGAGTCTATAGCAGGTCTGAATCACTGAATAAATATAAAAGGCCCTTGATAAGAACAGCTGATGATGTTTTTCGTGATATCTCGAAAGCATTTGACAGTGTTTGACATGCCGATGTCTAGGCAAACTCCAGAGACACAATTGTTTGACTCAATCGTTCTTATCAAATCGTGAAATGTAGTTCGTTTTAAACTGGCGATTGTTTGATTTCTTTGTTTTTATCAAATCGTGAAATGTAGTTCGTTTTAAACTGGTAAATTTCGAGATCTCTTTTTACAAACTAGGGATTTTATCAAAGTCTTTTCTTACGTTCTAGACTTTTTGATCATCATCAATGATGTTCTTGATGTAATCAGTTCCAAAATGATACCTACGCAGACGACACCACCATTTAGTCCGTCTCAATAGCAAAACAGCCAAGGCTTAGAAAGTAAACTTGGTTGGTCTCTCCTTGCAGGGCCACCAATCTGCGATGGAGTACAAAATGGCTAGTATATTTCATGCCTCCAAAACGAAATTGCTCTCCTTTAACCATCTCAGAGAATATATCCTACCAGCAATCTTAATGAATGACTATAATCTCCAGGATAGCTACACACAGAACCTCGTTGTTCTCACTATCTGACCTGAAGTAGAATGACTACACCGAATCTATAGCTGCGTCTATTCTAGAAATATAGGGTCACTGTAAAAGGCCAGACAGTTTTTTCTTCATAATCCATCTTGTACATTTATAAATCTATCATTCGTCCGTGTATTGAATACTGTTGCCTTACTGCTCGAGTTCATCTCGATGATTTCGACAAAATTCAAAAAAATAATCTGCAATGTAATCGATCCTGACTTGGATTCTCGACTTCAGTGGCTTTCTCACCGATGTGATGTGGCGCTGTCATTTCTACAAATATTTCTATGGCATCTTCTTAAACGAGCGTTTTTTTTCCTGGAGTGTGAGCGCATGAATTCATGCGTGCAACTAGATTCGTATCTAGGTCCCATTCAGTTACCGTTGAATTAGTGAAATATTACTGCCTCTTCTACTCGAACAGTTTCTTCCCTCGCACTTAACGCTTGTGGTTCTCCTTGACCTTTACTTCCTTTCTTGATTGCTACGACCTCCAGAAGTTTTAATACAACGTCAAAAGCGATCTGCTATCTCCATTCGCCTTTTATCCTTTCTTCAACATCCACTGTACCATGTTTCTCTCTCTCTCCCCAGTCCTCTTTCCCAGTATCCCCTTGTGCACTAGTGACAATCCAGCATTAAAAAATTACTCCTGGCTTTTTCTTTTCTATTACGAATGCTTCCGTTATTTTATGTGTTTTAAGATGTAGATGAGTCTGTTATAAATTTAATTTCTACGAAATTGTTGCGCAGAGAGTTAGATATATTTCTTTGTGTGGTCAAATGAATCAATTTTAGCGATGGTCAGATAGTCGTAACATGAATTTTCCAGTTAAATATTTGATGCTACATGCAATATGACTGTTCACGAATTTGTTTTTTTAAACGAAACGTAATTAAACTTAATATAAATATGTTCTATAACTGTATTATATATATATATATATATATATATATATATATATATATATATATATATATATTGAAAATACTACGCAGAATACATTCAATATAAAAAGTAATTAAAACAATTCTTATTCTCTTTCAATGATTCATCGATTTACAATCAAGTTTAACCTCGGGAAAAGGATAGTCAATTTATAACTTCCCTGAGAAATGTAATGTCTATTTTAAACGGATGAAAATTAAAAAGTGAGCGATTTGTCCATTAAAGAGAGAAAATTATTTTTGTATCATGATAAAATGCACTAAACTGAGGAAATGCATACGATTATTTTATTTCCTATTCATCAACTTGAAATAGAAATTGGGAATTTTGTTCGATCGAAACATTACAATCGAAGTGAAATTATTTTTAAGAAGACGTTGATAATATTCAATAAAAATAGCATTAAAATGTGACTTACATCGGGTGTTTTTCAGCGTATGCATTTACGAGTAAATGAATAACAAGAATTTTTACAGTAAAAATAAAAAACAAATTCATTGATGCGAAAGCATTCAGAGATGGCGATTAGATATTATATTTTTTAACTAAATTTTAACCAATTTCCTTCTTTACGTGCCGTGTCCCTTCAGGACGTAAGCGATCATGGACTCTTACTTGTATCTTGTCGCTTTTAATATTTTTTCTCTTGGTGTATCTCCCAAACCCATGCATTGATCAAGCCTAACAAAGATGCCTTGTGTTCTCTCCCCTGTCTCTCTTTTTATTCGTTTTGTGAGTATTAGATTCACTGGACCCTATTTCCTCATTACCTGTCCTAAGGGCCTCAGCTGTCTCTTGCTGATGTTAATTTACGTGCTTGGTGCATTTTGTCATCAGCATGGTATCTTTTAAACAATACAATACTGAAAGCAACCCGAAAAAGAGTGTTACTAAATATAGTGTGTAATATGATCTCAATAAGGGTAAAAAGTGAGGGACTATAATAAAAATGTCGGATTTTGACCCTACATTTAAAATATATTAAAATATAACCTAAGGGGAAATATACACGTAGGGAACACTTCCAGAAACTAGCGTTTCTTTGGAAGAAATTTTCAGAGTTTAAATTTCCTCTATGAAAAACGTGGGGAATGGGGTTATTTGTTTTGTGAACGGAGCAAGACTAGTCATGGATGCCTTCTCCACAAGAATTTGGAGGCTCGAAACAAGGTCCCACTCTTTCATAGTTAAATCAATCAATATATATATATATATATATATATATATATTATTTTTACGAATTAATGTTAGAAAATATGAAGTTTATATTATAAAATATAACAAAGTATTAGATTTAGATTATTGTAAAATTATACAAATATAAATCAAGAAAATGAGATAAACACACATATATACAAAAATATAGATATCCAAATATTGACAAACAGACGAATATATGCACATGAAAACATATACTCATGTGCACACACATACGCGCAAATATGTATAATTAATCAAATATTAATATTGATGATACAAAAATGTTCCCAGAGCTTGTTATTATGTTCTTCAAATATGAAAATCCTAAAAGGAAAAATATATATTGGGAATACATGAACGTATTTAAAAAGCGCTTTTACAATCACCTCTCATCCTTCAATAACAAAGAAGAACAAAACATGACGTCTCTCTCCAAATACTTTTGGAAATTAAAAAACGAAAATAAAACACATAAGATTAAATGAAAAATCCTCAAACAAGCAAGAACAGCACAATCTATAAAAGAACCATGTTTTCTTTTCCTTCAAGAAAAAATAGAGATCCTTAAATATATAAATAGTAACAAGCTTTTAAACCAGATGCACGAAATCACAGTAAACTGTAAACACATTAGGGACCTAACCCTACAAACATGCTAGGAAATACTAGGAGTTTGACTAGATATTCTTACAATAAAATATTAAAAATGCTACAGAAAATCGATCTAATAAAACCTTAAAGTAAGGTCTAATACTCACAACAACATCTAAATAAATCAAATGTAAAATGAAAAGAAATAAACAGGATCCCAAACTATAATCTAGGAATAATTAAAAATTAAAGGAAAACAAATCGATCGCCTAAATTCAAAATCAAGATTAAAATATACACATTTAGATAAATAATCAAAAACTGATAAAATACAAATCTACATTTGCCCTCTAAAAAATACAATTTTTGATTTTTTATAAATAACCTCGTCTAAATACAAAACAATCCACACTTAAACAGATCAAATTACGAAAGCCTACAACAAAGTTAAATATTCCAAAGGAACGAAATTCCTCCCAAATTAAAAAAGAGTAAAAAATATAGCTCCCAAATAAAAAAAGAATCAAAAAAATAAAAAGGGAAAAATCGATCCTCTAAATTTAATATTAAGATTAAATATACAAATTTAGAAACATTATAAAAGCTGACAAAATAGAAATTTGCATTTACTTCCGAAAGAATGCAAGTTTAGAACTTTTAGAAACAAATTTGCCTAAATACAATAAATATGAATAAACACCCCGATCCCGCTAAAACAAAAAAATATAAAAAACAAAAATAAAATACAAAATATGCCGAACTGAAAAAATCAAATTCAAAAAGAAAGAACACCCCACCCCTATCACGTCTATATAAGGAACCCTAAGAAAAACAGCCTCGCCTATAATGAAAGAGAATAAATAAAATTTGTTTGGTAACAACAGACACAAATAAATCAAGCGCTAGCTAAAGAGGACGCCTAAAAATTCTTAAGGTCAACAAACAAGACAAGTCCCCAATCACACACACAAGAAAACCCCACGCAAACACACAAAACTGAGCAAGTAATAAACCCCCAACACCAATCTCTGCAAAATTCTAACCAAAAGATATACCTGAGAGATAAAAACGTACACTCCAACAGATAAAGCCATTAATCAACAATTTAGCAGTTACACACCAGGCTCTTCAAAACTCTAACAGACAACACAAGACATTCCCTTCATTATCAATAACCCCAACCAACCACCCACAACAACAATGAACCAAATATAGGGAGCAGACGAATTCAGTTTTGCTTTTACCTCCCGAAGAAACGTTGGGCACCCAACGTTGAAACAAAAATATGATTGTCGAGGACATATATTAAAAAATAATGTACATGTTCTAAAACATAATTTATAATAAATATTCACAGCTCTATACATCATATATCGAGCACTGATATACAATGAACCAAATATAGGGAGCAGACGAATTCAGTTTTGCTTTTACCTCCCGAATAAACGTTGGGCACCCAACGTTGAAACAAAAATATGATTGTCGAGGACATATATTAAAAAATAATGTACATGTTCTAAAACATAATTTATAATAAATATTCACAGCTCTATACATCATATATCGAGCACTGTTTTAAATTAATGTTTTGGACGGAAAAAATTCTTTCTTCGTTCTGTACTCACTCGGATATATATATATATATATATATATATATATATATATATATATATATATATATATATTGTAATAGTTGTTGACTACAATACGGCCGACAGAATCAGAATAAACTCCCAACCCCACATCACTTAAACAGAATATGTGCCACAAATAAACCGTTTTTCACATTTAATTTTCATTTCAACTTCGTCACCCGATGAGAAGCATCTAAATGTAGCTTCGAAACGCGAAAATCTTTGTGTAGTGATACTATAAATTTATAAACCATTGTAACAACTATTTCAAAATAACGCTCTACGTTTGTATCGTTTTCATTTGATTTTATCTTTTTTACAATTGGCATTATGTTTCATCACATCATTCTTTCATTTTACTACATGTAAATTACTATGACTTCTTAGGTAACGTAGTAAGGCGCTCTCCCATCTGTTTGAATTCAAATACTTTTTCTCTATCCCTGCTGCGCATCAATGTTTGAGGACCACATTATATATTCTCATTAACCAACTGTTGTAAGAACAGTGGTATCTTCATGATTTCCGCTACAGTGAAACGCATTGCAAAACAGATGGCGATAATTTGAAATCATTTTGACGACTATAGCTTCCGTGTCGAAATCCACAACACTACCAGAACAAGACGAACAAACGTTTTATTTCCTGGCATATAAATACGTATGTAAATGACACATTACTCCGTATATCTACTGAATTGGCAGAAATGAACAGAATAAACTACAACTTGCCAATAAAAGAATTTAATTATTAATATATTTAAAGGTAATGTCTCGTCGTCCATTAATTTTGGCAAAATTCACCGTTGTTTCTAATATGGAAGAAGATAAAATCTTAGATAAAAGATTAATTCAATTTGATTGACAATTTGAAAGACTAGATTAGAAAAGCAATATCATAAGTATTACGATTCTGATAACAGAATTATATTTGACATTAAGGTAACTGTGTAGAAACTTAGAACATTTGTAGACGGATAGGGTATGTAATGACTGCATTTCTCTTAATTTTACAGTTAGACAAGCGCATTATATATTAGTCAACATATCTCAATTATTTTTCTGTGGATCAGCAGTAGAAAAATCGACACACTGATTATATAAAAAAATGATAAATTAATTATTAGTATTTAAATGGTTGTTACATGAACGATGCATATTTTGTTAAAATGATTGTTTATTTACATTCACATACGTGGAGTCCTTTGATACGAAGATGAATTTACGAACAGATTCCTTAATATATAGGATTCTAATCTCAATATGAAATGCATTTTTATGCATTTATTGATCACCTACATTTAACATCAATAATAAGAAAAATACCTAAAAATCTTATTTTTATGTTCCTGAAACAAAAATGTCATGTCAAGCATATAATTTAATGATAAAAGATGGAAAAAAAGAAAGCTCAATTAACTCATCATAGTCATAAGAAAATCACGCTTACTGTGGATATGGCGTATCTAGGGTAAAATAAACAAAATGAACCGTCACCTTTTCAGAATAATTGAGAATTCATTGTGTATTCATTCTTGTCGATATTATTCCTCAATAGAGCATGATCTTCCATACCATTTTATCTATAGCAAAACAAAGAACAGGTTGATTTAAACTGTTTTCTTTTGTCATGTGTATAAGAACTCGGCATGTTAATTTGTTTTTTTTCCGTGTTGCTAAGAATTATACTACTCCGATATTTTAAATGTCATGATCATAATTTAATTAAAGAATTGTTACAGTGGGAAGTATTAATATTGTATAACTTAGACACTGAATGCTCCCAAATTAGAATGCACTGTAAATCACGGATCAGATTCAATATAACATTATACCTTACCTCAGAATGTTAAATAGTTACTTCTAAACCCTTTGGATCATTTTCTTTGCAAAATTGTGCTGTACATCCATTCAAATGAAAAGAGATCCATTCCATTATACTGGAAAATTGCTATCGATATCTGTAGAAATTAAAATAGATGATATTTGTAATTCATTCATTTTAATCGTTTTGGCCTACATTTGGTATATTTTCAGAATTTAAGCCTGCTTTCAGCACAGTAATACACAGAGACACATATGATTTATATATATATTCAACAAGAATTTCTTATATATATATATATGTATATATTTATATAGATATCATTATATATATATATATATATATATATATATATATATATATATATATATATAAGAGAATAAAGAACGAAGAAAAAATTGACGCCGTTCAAAATATTAATTTAAAACAATGCTCGATATACAAAATAGAGAGCTGTGAATATTTATTATAAATTATAGTTTAGAACATTTAGTTTAGAATTATTTCTACTAAAAAGTGTACATTTTGTTTCAACATTGAAATAACAATGTCTCATCATGTAGCGTGGAAAAGAATGGAAAGTCTTTTTCTCATATTTGACGAATTGTGTGTGAGATGTAGGTGTGGTGAGAGATAGAGAAATAAGTCTTGTAAGGTGTCCGTTAGAATTTTGAGTGGAAAGAGAGAATAGGTATGGGATAGAGTTGATTAATGGACGTATCGTTAATTTTGTAGACAGATTTAAAATGAGAAGATAAGGTATAGTCCTTTATAGCTTAATCGCTGGTTTTCTTCGGGTTTAATAAAAGGGGAAAATAAGGAAATGTATATGGGGTGGGGAAGTTTAGGAGTGAATGCGATGAAGCGGGAATAGAAATTTCTATTTTGTGAACATATCTTTGTTAGTGAATTATACGACTACAAATATTTTGGTATTTAAACTTAGTTTTTATAATTGATCCCATTTTTTATATTTAGCCTTAATTTAAAATTTAGGAAATCTCTTTTTATATAAAACTTTAAATTTGATCACAAATAGTGGTATGAAATAAAGTTAAAATTTGAGTTAAGAGTGTTGTTCATATTATAAAGTTTTATCGTTTCTAGTGATTTTAACTTTGGCTTTTTTAGTTTTTAGCATGATTGCAAGGTTAGTTCTTTAATTTGTTTGCAGTTTACTGTAGTTTCATGCCTCTGGTTTAATAGTATGTTTCTATTCATGTATTTAATGATTTCCATTTTTTCTTGAAGACAAAGGAAACATGGTTCCTATATTGATTTAGATGATCTAGTTTGGCTGAGGATTTTCCATTTAACTTTAGGTGTCTTATTTCCATTTCTTAACTTTCAAAAATACTTAGAATGTGATTTCATATTTTGTTTATCCTTGTTATTGAACGATTTTTAAAGCGCTTTTTAAATATGTTCATTAAGTTTCTGATATAAATTTTAACATCCTTAGGATTCTCTATGAATGAAATTGAACACATATATATCATGGATTTTGTTAAGCATTTATTAGGTATGGGGAAATTGTTTGGGTTTCTCCAGTGACAAAGATTATTATTATGGGACAGACTGGTATGAGCATTGGAGTTATCTTTGTTGTATGCTTTTAATATTTGATTGTTATGCAATTTACTTATTTTTTCTAATGTTTTGTAGCATGAATCACATTATTTTCCCTTTTTACTAAACCTCAAGAAAACCACACATTAACCAATATAGGACTATAATTTATCTTCTAATGTTAAGAAATTTTCGACACGTTCATTAATCAACTCTATCCCCTATCTATTTCCTCTTGAATGGCAACCATTCTTCTTGAAAAAGCAATGGTAAACTACTGCGGGATAATCTTTTGCCCAGTCAGTCATGTAGCTTTCTAGACATGATCGCCCAACGAATGTTTACGAAGGAATTAGGATTAAATAAGTATGGTACATTGCAGTTAAAAAAACAAATAAATTATTCTTTTAATCATATATTTTAGTAAAGTAATTTTTAAAGTATTTTTTAAAGTTGAATCCATTGTATTCACTTACGGGCAAATACCCTTGGGAAAGGTATTAATCCGTCTCTTCCTGCCAGTTATGTGTTAAATAACAGGACAGATTGGGTTCTATAGCCTTAGTCGGCAACCAATCTGCCGCAGAAAGCAATGGCAACCTACTGCGGGATAATCTTCTGCCCAGTCAGTCATGTCTTTTTCGAGACATGATCGCCCAAGCGTGTATCACGTGTGGCACTTAACTGACTGACTGAATATAATAGTTGGAATAATGATTAAGGCTTCTACTGGTCATAAAGTGAAGGATCAGTTTATTACTACATAAAAATAGGAAACCAATCCCCCACTAATTACTACATAATAATATAATACATTTCTTTCCCCTCTAGCTATGAGTCAAATAACAGGACAGATTGGGTTCTATAGTCTTGGTCGGCAACCAGTCTACCGCAGAAAGCAATGCCAACCTACTGCGGGATAATCTTCTGCCCAGTCAGTCATTTCTCTTTCGAGACATAATCGCCCAAGCGTGTATCGCGTATGGCACTTAACTGACTGAATTTTTAAAGATCTATTCGAGGATAAGTTATAAATGTATTATTCTAATTAATAAAATTTTGAAAGAACATTACATGGTGTGTATAAGATTCATAGTTGGACCACAAACTGTTTAAATGGGTAAGTAATAATAGTTCACGGCGGATTGGATATCATATCTTTTAAAATTAAATTTTGTACTATAAGTAAAAGGGCTGGAATGTTTGACTTAGAATTAAGATTAAAAAATGATGTTATACTAAGGTATATTGTAGTTAGGAAAACCAATTAAGCACTGTGTGGGTCATTTAATTTAGTAAAATAATTTTACTAAACAATAAATTTAGTGAATTATTTTAGTAAATAATTATTTTAGTAAGTTATTTTATTAAATATTAACAATAAATTATTTTAGTAAATTGTTTAAATATTAAAATTATCTTATGTTAGTGAAAATCATTTTCGTAAATAATTTTATTAAACTTTATCACTAGGTTGGATTGTTTTTATATTAGATTTTGTACTAATTTATGAGTAGAGGGTCTGGAATATTTATTTTAGAAGTATAAGAAATAATTATATTATACTAAGCTCCATTGTAGTTAAAAAAACCAAATAAGTATAGTGCGGGTCATTTATATAAGTAAAAAAAAATTTTTTTTTAAAATCATATTGGTGCATAAGTTATAAGTGAAACATTATAATTAATTAACTTTTAAAGAAAAATATCTCCAATATTTGCATATTGCAATTGATCTCTATGATTCAGTGTTCTTTATTTTTTAGGAACCTCGAAATCTGTAGCTTTTCACTCAGGCAAAAAAGCAGATATTGAAGAATTGTTTACAGATATTGTTTTTACAAGAATTTTTCATTTTATTTCGTGGATTTGTTTGTTTTATTTAACTTCCAAAACTACGCAGAAATGGATGCTTGGTTTCGGTATTTGTAGATTTTTAAAGAAATTAAGTGCATATAACAACGCTGTTTCAAAATGTTCTTAGTAAATACAGTGTAAACCTTTTCAATAGTTTAGTTTGCAATTGATGTTATATTACATTGGTATACAACAGAAATTGTTAGAAACCAATTTTACAGTGGGCAGATTTTAGGGTTTCGACAATTGTTTTACTGTTATTTTAATATTTGGATAGTTATTGTTACTTTGGACTACATGTGGATTAGAATTTTATTATTATCATTTTTAATAAATTTGTCTAAATTATTTGTAAAATTATAAATTAATTTAAGGTTATTGTTATTAGAAATGTTTCTTAATTAAGTTGAGGAATTTCAACCCTAACTTGGCACTAACAATTTGTGTAAAATAGGTGTATACAAAATAACATTTTATTTGTATTTTCTCTGTTATTGTTATATTTTTATGTATTTGATATCCTGGTATTTATAGCCAGTATTCCTTAGGACATTATTAAAAAAACCTCCATAGTTATATAATTCTTCTTCACTAGAAAAGTTTTTACTAATCCTATAATCTATGACGGAGGGTATATGTTTGATTATACTTGTGGGTGATTAGTCTTTGAGTGTATGTATATGGGATATTCGTTTTGATTTGTGAATAGTTGATCAATAGTTTTTACTAAGTGTCCTTTCACTTACTTATAATATATATATATATATATATATATTATGCCAAGTTGTAGGCAAGACTCGGAGTTTCAAGAGTTACGCAGTCATCAGATACATACTATGAACTAAACGCTTTTCTATTTGAATTATGTATTAGCTTAGATAAGTTAAGGTCTTTATAAATAGCATGTCGAATGTTCGAATATAATTATTTATTACATATATAATTTAGTTAGCACCAAAGCCTAAAAATGCAAAAGGATACTAAAATCGCGGGAGGAAAAATGTTCGGTTCATTATATATATATATATATATATATATATATATATATATATATATATATTAATGTTATAAAATTTTATTATGGCATTAAAGACAAGAAATGTTTTAATATAATCGGCAACACCAAATAGTAAAATAAAAACTCCAGTCAACCTGTTTCTTCCCCTCTTATCAGAGCTGTAAAACGGCAAAAATATTATGAAAATGAATATCTGTTTCGGGTGAAATGAATGAACGGAAGGGGGAAAACATTTTAGATTTTTGATAAAGATGCTAAAGACCCAGCATTTGCCCAAGCAAATATATGTTTATTTACAAAGGGTGGCCTGCCTGGACCTGACAAACACCAAATATATGTTTATTTACAAAGGGTGGCCTGCCTGGACCTGACAAACAGCGTCTCAAACACCTTCAGATGGAATAACGAGTTTGATCTGGGAAAAACAAAGAAACAGTTCACACTAAAATCCGGAGCACAATTTGGATTATATATCAGATGATTCGCTATGAAAGACCTGTATGTATTTCGAAGAATAGTACCATCAGACGAAAAATTCTCTTTCTCTCTTTCTCTCTCTCTCTCTCTCTCTCTCTGAGTTAGAGACAATTTTTGCTGAAATCACTTCGATTTTGTTCTCATGAACATCTGATGAAATAAGAATCAATAATTCCATCTGTCGAAACCCTTTTAATACACCCCGTGCACACACACACATACAGAAACACAAGCACGTGCGTTTTTGTGAGAAACATTGAGAGATAGATAGAGAGAGAGAGTGAGAGAGAGTGAGAGAGAGAGATGAAATACAGATTTCTAGTATGCTATATTTATAGTTAAAGTGTTCAATATCCAGAATAGAGCTTATTTAAATATATAAGTGAACACTGTCATTGATAACGAGAAGTGACACTCTGTCTCATGCTTCAGCGCGATCCTCGGGCTTTCGCGCAGAGAAAGCGTTGATGCTGACATTCATATACTCGCTACACAAAATCACGGAAACAGCTATCCCTGATGGAAACAGCATTAGCATGGACTGAACTCGAGATACATATTTTCCTGATAAACTGATTTATAAAATAAAATTAGGTTTATTTTACGTATTTTTCTTTAGAAATAATATTTATACTCTGGCCTTCTTCAGGTGCTAAGAAATTTCGAACCGTGCCTAATAATGTATATCAACTTCATTCCTTGATTTTTCTTTGAGCCAATGCTATCTGATTTTAAGAAATCCCACAGTTCTGCTCAAATCAGGTATTTACCTTAAATATTTGATTTTAAAATCTTTAGTGGAGAGCATGTTTTATTACTCATTCAATATTTTTTTCCTTTCAAGGAGACTGCTACCATAACCAGTAATTTTACCACAGAAGACAATTAAAGGGAAAACCTCCAGTACATTATATGGTTTTCTTGTTGACATTATATTTCGTAATCGATATGGACAACAATTCTAACTCAGAGATTCATAAACTTGAAGTAATAAACAAGAAAATTATTTTATAAAAAAGAAGACAATAAATGAGCCACATCATCCTTAAGCCATCTTACCAAGAAAGAGTATCTGTTCATATAACATTTTATAGTGATTGTCCATCAAAGCTAAAATGCTGCAAAAGATCAAAAGTTAGGACGTATCTATGTATATTGTTTACAATGAGCTTTGGGGGAAGATAGCTTAATATAAACAGAAAATTTGTAGGTATGAACCGTGTGCACATTCGTATGAAACTGCCTAATATCTGTCTGTTTCACTTCTTAATCTATCATCAGACAAGTTGATAATATTCTCTGTGTAAAAAAATGATGTTTGTAGAAAGTAGGAAATACGTTTTGCCAGTTTTAAATTTAATTTAATGCTAAAATCTTGACCAACACTTAGCATTATTTCATGGATGTTTCAACTTTGTTTTCATAGATGTATACATTCGCGGGTTATAAATATTTGTACACACTCAGATGAACTCCGAACATTATAAGATACATAGATGATACATTTCTGATAGCAAGAAGAAAAGGAAACTAGAAGACTTCATAAAGAAGGTAGCTAAAGAAAGTAGAAAGAAAGAACTATATATATAATGAATTAAAACTGAATGTATGGTAATCAGTAAAAAGAGCATCCCAACGTACCACCTACAATTTTCGAACGCAAAAAAGAAGCAGGTACAGAAAGTTAAATATCTGGAAATTGTGCTAAAAAGGACGGACCATGTGGCACTGACATTCGAAGGCGTATTGGCATGGCCAGAGTTA
>JBBBDQ010000324.1:6890000-6905000 GCA_037127315.1 Ascarosepion bandense
GTTTTCTTCTAAGCTTTCGGCTCACATGAGCCATCTTCAGAGAGGTAGTTTAAACTGAAATATTATAAAATCCACCATCACCGACGATTTTATTTTGTGTTGACATAAAACCGCATCGCAAACTTAAGAACTGCGTTTATTATTTTTGGTAACTATTGCCGTTGCCAAGCGGAGTTTTATGTCAACACAAAATAAAATCGTCGGTGATGGTGGATTTTATAATATTTTAGTTTAAACTACCTCTCTGAAGATGGCTCATGTGAGCCGAAAGCTTAGAAGAAAACCAATAAATAATTATCCAAATGTTGGAGAATTTTTGTCTTTATTTTCAACTGAAATTAAAGCAAAAATACGACGTTTAGAACGGCTCATGATTAAACATAATAGACATTCATTGTCTCTTATATTTAATAGCATATGTCTAGAAAATATATATATATATATATATATATATATATATACATGAGATAATATTTTTATTATAAATTTATAATAAAAACATAGTTTACTGCAACACAAATACTGATGATAGATACTAGAAATTTGATTGTCATTGCGATAACTTATTAGACACGATAAATCCTTTATGTGTATCATTCAAATTTTTCATCATTCGCATTGAATATGTTTCGGTCTCAAGTCATTCTAAATCTCTACCATCTTTTACCCTTACAATCAAATTTTTCCTTTTTATCATGACTTTATTTCCTATTGGTTTACTAAGACTAACCCTCCGAACATGCCTCCAAATTAATTGTTTTAATTTGGTAAAAATTGTCTTGTTTTAAGCTTCTATCATTCAACCACTGCAGTGGTTATATATATTCTTAAGTCCAACATTGAATAAAGCTATGCAGCTTTCAAACTTCACTTCTAATTCAGATTTCAACCAAATTTCAAACTATTTCCAGAGTTATATAGGAGAACTTTTTAGCTCCATTTAAAAAAAAATTGAATTTTGGCTTAGTTGTAAAAAAGTTACATCAAAATATGAGAAATTTTAAAAGGGATACTAACTACATATGTACATAAGTGAGTGAATAAAGCTTCGAATAATAAATATTATTCTTTATAAACCTTTTTTCCTTTGAAAATGTTTGATGCGGTTTTCATTTTAATTCTGATGGAATCTTTTATCATTTTTGTCAATAAATTTTGCTTATCACTTATTTTATCTGAATTGATTATCAGAATGAATTATAAATAATAGATTTTTTATTGTTTTTTAATCAATTCCTTATATATTTTTTTATATTATAGAGTGTGGCTTTCAGAATGAAATGCATATTAAATTAATAGCAATGCCCAAAATAATCAGGGATTACATAGAAAAATGCGTGCGTAAAAACTAATATTGTTAAGATTATATTAAACCTGGAAAATTAAAGGACAAGTTATTCTAGCGAATTAAAAAATAAGAAATTCGTACTTTAAATATTGCAGCTAAAAATACAATTTAAAATTTCCGTATTTTTTATTGTTCTATGTGCTTTCGTTTACATCTTTACCAACTTTCAACGAATTTTGTATTTGTATGTATTTAATTTTTCTTTTAAGATTTACTGCATTACATATGTTCTTGAATTTTTAATACTATTAGAAGAATACAATTAGAATTTTGAGCTTCCCGTGTTGGTCCGGGCTGGAATTCATTGCGCGTCTTTCTACTGTAGTAAAAACAATTAACAATTTCAACACCCAGTTACCACTGTATAATATATTGATGGGAGAGACTTGTTTCAGATACTAGATCACTCGCACAGCCAGATGTCTCCAGTAATTTGATTTATATATATATGTTTTTTCGACATGAATTTTCCTAAAAGTAAGATTGTAAATCTTAGGTAACAAGATGTTTTCTTTTTTATGGGACTGATAAATTATATATCAGGCGACTACTCCATGAGTTGCTTGTATGTTCGACCTATATATTTGATTTTTAACAAGGAGCATTTCTTTACTGGCCAATGAACCTAATAAAATATATTAGTCATCGCTAGTTTATATGCGATGGCATTATTTTAATTAATGCTAACAAGGTTCACGGTTTTCTATTTTCTGTAATAAATAATACGCTATGCATGCTTTTTAAAATTTACGATAGAAATATGGTGTATAATAGTGAATTTGTCCTGTTTATAACTATTGTGTATCTCGCTGTAGCAAAATATACTGATGATTGTTGCGTGGTATTTTTACTACTGGTGTCGCTTAATTTCTGTGAAAATAATGTTATTTGTTTATTGATGATTTTTTATCAAATGATGTGCGTTGTGGTGCAGTGTATATCGACTCGGACCCAAAAATCAGGGGAGCCGATTTCGAATTCCAATTGAATTCCTTGCATTCACTTACACACAAATACCCTTGGGTAAGGTATTAATCCGTTTCTTCCCTCCAATTATGGGTTAAATAATAAGACAGATTAGGTTCTATAGCCTTGTCGGCAACCAGTCTACTGCAAAAAACAATGGCAAACTACTGCGGGATAATCTTCTTCCCAGTCAGTAGTCATGTCTCTTTCGAGACATGATCGCTCAAAGCGTTTATCACCTATGGCACTTAACTCACTCACTGAACCTTGTGTATATATGTGGATTCTCAGATTTTGAAAAAAAAATTTTTCTATAGGTGAAATATAAAATTTAAAGTAATTTGTAATGAATGGGTTGCCAATTCCTACGCTATTACTTTGGATTTAGGTGTTGTCATTTTGATCAAAGAATGGAGCAATCGTAGTACAGGCGAGTAGTAAATTCCGAAGTTTTGGTGGTCGCATTTTGGGAGAAGGGATTGACGGGTGTTATATGGATGCGATCAATAATATGTTACTTGTTTATTCAAACTTGAAATTCGAAAAAATCTTTTCAAAATGCACCGAAACGTGAGGATTTTTTTTCCTTTTCAGATATGGAGGAATTAGTATATTGTTTCGATGATTCATCTGTTGGAAGTGTATTAAGAAATTTTTTGATTCAGGTTTTTGATAGCTGGTATAAAAGTATAGGTACTTAGGATATGATAGACTGGAGAGAAGAACCTGGTTTATGGTTTTTTTAAAGTGTGTACAGATAGCCTGATTGTTAATACCGACAATAGTATTCCTTTTTAGGCGTTTCTCGCTGTAATCAGTTTGTTTACGTACTTTTTTACTAACTCTACGGGAATTTGTTTTTTTTTTTTTTTTAATTTGTTATGTCTTCCAGGACAGATTATGCTTTTTGTTTTAATTTTTTGATTAAATATCTACTAAATATTTTTCAGAACGTTTCATGATGATATTGGGTTGTTGTAAAACTTACACACACACACACACACACACACACACACATATATATATATATATATATATATATATATATATATTGTTATTAACAATTTATTGGTCAGAATCAAATTAGACCCTCTCACAGTTGTATTGAAAAGTGCTCAATATATATAAATAATGTAGAGCTTTTAGATATTTTCAGCCAGATTTCAGCTGATTATGTAACTATTTCGTATCTTCTGGCGTTTTATAATAATTGATTTTTAAACTTTTAAAATCATGTTGATATAAAACGCTTGAAGTTAACAAAGGTTTGCAACCAAGGTTGCGTAATCGGCAAAATTCTGAATATATATATATATATATATATATATATATATATATATATATATATATATAAAAGGTTGAACAATTTTAGGTAATAAATGTATGAGCTTAACACATAAATTTATTGATTATAACAAATATATGATGCTCGCAATTCAATCCTGTAAATACCGTCACTTAATAAATCCTTAACTATATGTAGTGAAGATTCAGATGTTATAAACATCCAATATCTCAACTTACACCCCGAAATAATGCACCATATTAAACAAGATGGTTTCAAATTAGTACTATGCATGAGGATTTAAATATTCAAAGATTGTCGCCTTTTGCTATTCTGTATTTAACATATTACGACCTTTCTTTTATTAATAGTTTGAGGATTAATAATTACTGACGACGCCTTCAAAATTTCACACACACATAACACAAACGCACACACACGCAATCATATATATATATATATATATATATTGCATGAAAAAGGGCATTTCCAATTTTTAGTTCTTCCTGATGGACTTGTCAAATTTAATAAACATCTAGATATCTGATTATTGAAATATATATATTGTCAAATTGAATCACTCTTCAATATTCGCCTAAACGTAAATCAATTTATTGAGATTACAACATCTGTATTTCGAGATATTACACAAACACTTAGCTTCCTACAAGTTTTATTAACTTTCCCTTGAAACGACGATGATTCTCAAAATTACAAAGGCAACATATAATCATATCTTCGGTATCTGGTTTATGGTTTCAATTTTAGAAAAACATTATGAATGGGAATTATTAAATGTAGATTAATATCAGATTTTCTTTTCAAGTCAGGTTTTCTGAAACCATAATTTGTATCAACCAGTAAAGTTTCTTCACATTTCAACGAAATACTTCTCATTACATTATAAATAAAAATGTTATATGCTTACAAATATCAAGATAAATTACGTTGTCTTTTTAAAAAGGACAGCAAAGTCCCTGATAATCATAGAGAATATTAATAAGGACAGCAAAGACCCTGATAAAAATAGAGCATATTAAAAAAGCCAGCAAAGACCCTGATAAACATAGAGCATATTAAAAAGGCCAGCAAAGACCCTGATAAACATAGAGCATATTAAAAAGGTCAGCAAAGACTCTGATAAACACAGGGCATATTAAAAAGGCCAACAAAGACCCTGATAAACATAGAGCATATATATTAAAAAGGACAGCAAAGAACCTGATAAACATAGAGCATATTTAAAAGGACAGCAAAGACCCTGATAAACATAGAGCATATTAAAAAGGACAGCAAAAACTCTGATAAACATAGAGCATATTAAAAAGGAGAGCAAAACCTCTGATAAACATAGAGCATATTAAAAAGGACAGCAAAGACCCTGATAAACATAGAGCATATTAAAAAGGACAGCAAAGACCCTGATAAACATAGAGCATATTAAAAAGGACAGCAAAGAAACATAGAGCATATTAAAAAGGACTGCAAAGACCCTGATAAAAATAGAGCATATTAAAATGGACAGCAAAGACCCTGATAAACATAGAGCATATTAAAAAGACCAGCAAAGACCCTGATAAACATAGAGCATATTAAAAAGGACAGCAAAGACCCTGATAAACACAAAGCATATTAAAAAGACAGCAAAGACCCTGATAAACATAGAGCATATTAAAAAGGACAGCAAAGACCCTGATAAACATAGAGCATATTAAAAAGGACAGCAAAGAAACATAGAGCATATTAAAAAGGACAGCTAAGACCCTGATAAACATAGAGCATATTAAAAAGGACAGCAAAGCCCCTGATAAATATAGAGCATATTAATAAGGCCAGGAAAAACCCTGATAAACATAGAGCATATTAAAAAGGACAGCAAAGACCCTGATAAACATAGAGCATATTAAAAAGGTCAGCAAAGACCCTGATAAACATAGAGCATATTAAAAAAGCCAGCAAAGACCCTGATAAACATAGAGCATATTAAAAAGGACAGCAAAGACCCTGATAAACATAGAGCATATTAAAAAGGTCAGCAAAGACCCTGATAAACATAGAGCATATTAAAAAGACCAGCAAAGACCCTGATAAACATAGAGCATATTAAAAAGGACAGCAAAGACCCTGATAAACATAGAGCATATTAAAAAGGACAGCAAAGACTCTGATAAACATAGAGCATATTAAAAAGGACAGCAAAGAAACATAGAGCATATTAAAAAGGACAGCAAAGACCCTGATAAACATAGAGCATATTAAAAAGGACAGCAAAGAAACATAGAGCATATTAAAAAGGACTGCAAAGACCCTGATAAAAATAGAGCATATTAAAAAGGACAGCAAAGACCCTGATAAACATAGAGCATATTAAAAAGACCAGCAAAGACCCTGATAAACATAGAGCATATTAAAAAGGACAGCAAAGACCCTGATAAACATAGAGCATATTAAAAAGGACAGCAAAGACTCTGATAAACATAGAGCATATTAAAAAGGACAGCAAAGAAACATAGAGCATATTAAAAAGGACAGCAAAGACCCTGATAAACATAGAGCATATTAAAAAGGACAGCAAAGAAATATAGAGCATATTAAAAAGGACTGCAAAGACCCTGATAAAAATAGAGCATATTAAAAAGGACAGCAAAGACCCTGATAAACATAGAGCATATTAAAAAGGCCAGACAAAAACAGTGATGATGTCTGAAGTTTGTGCCAAGATAAAAAATTCGGTATAATATTATTTCCAGAACAAGATAGTTTAAAAATCTAAAAGTCTGAAGTAATATCCTGATGTATATTACTCAGAAAATATATTTGAGGATCATGCAAACTCTGACGAAATTATTGAAAATTACTGATCGACTTCTGCCTTATTTTAAATTTTTAGTCATTTCAAACATTTACTTGTGCATCCTGAAAGTTTCAGTTGTGTGCATGAAAAATCGTTTCAGTGTCAGTTGATATAAAAAGCCTGAAGATACGAAAATATATATATTATAGTGGGTTGCTTATCTATTCCCTTTTCTAGTTGTAGTGGAATTCCGTTCTAGTGAAAGGTAATTGTATACTGTTGCAGGTTAACGGAATTAGGCCTTGTGGTAGATAGCCCACTATAAATTATAAAACGATTATAAAATCAAGAAAAGCAAATTGAGTTGAAAAATAACATTTTATATATACACATATCAATTAATGTTTTTACAATTACAGTAATACTTGAATATAAGTCCAACGGAGGTTAAAATGTTCATAGCAAACAATAAGCTGAAAGAGAGGTATGTGAGTGCGTTGTAAGTAAGGAATGTCTTTGATGTATTCGCTCCATAGGTCAGTAAGTACTTTTGAGACAGGGAGCTGAAGGGAGGCGAACGTAGTAGCCGCTTGACTTAAGTTAAGGGGATATCGATTACACACTTCTCCTTGGTAGTCTGCCTGCTGGATTCTTTTCTTCAGTCCCTTTCTCACCTAAGTAATTTAGCTACTATGTGTCGTGTTTTTGAAAAAAATGATGATAAATGTTTCGGTTGAACAATTTGCTATGGTACCCAGAATTTATGAATTAAATACTGTTCTAGATTGGCAGTAAGGTCTCATCAATTCTTTGTTGAATTTACTAGACTTAACCGTAATTTCTTTTCCAGCAGTTTTTTTCTTTCGTACTTCTCGCTTGTGGCTTTCTCTTTCCGTTTCTTGCTTCATATCCAATTTCAATCTTCAAAATTTGAACACAGTACCAATCTTTAATTTCAGTCTTCTTCATTTTTGTTGTTTAATAGTAGTTTCATTTTTTTGATCGCATACTCTAACCATGAGTAAGCTTTTGTGTTCCATAGACTTTATTGACTTCTTGATGTGAAATTATTAGACTAGTTATATACCATGGGAATTAATTTGTTGGTATGAACTTTTTATTACACGACTTCAGACTTGTACCTCAGTGCGGCAATATATATTTGATAACGAGGATTTTTTTGTTTTACTTTCTAAAATTTTCATTCTTCTCCCGTATCATAACATAAAAAAAGAGTTTTGTTCAGGAATGAGCTAAATCCAAAACTTTCATTTACTTGTTTAAATTTTATTTTTAATGGATAAATATATTTGAAACAAAGTAGATAGTATATTTCGAGAAATAGGAGAATATGTGTTCAGAAGCTCTATTTGGGATTTGTTTCACAAGTAGGCACTTCGTTACCGAGCGGTGAAGATCTAATGACAGTTTCCTCTAAGTCCTTGGGAAACCTGTTTTAGATCTGACATAGGTGAACTAGCCTAGGGGAAGCCTGTTTGAATTTTACTGGAGGACGCTTATTTATAGATACGAAAATATAAATATACTTAACTCATGACTACCAAAAGAGGCACAACTACGCAAGGAATGAAGATATTATACTCAATGATTGTGGCGGGAGATGTTGCTCTGTTGTAGCCGAAATAGGGGTTCCTATTAATTAGATTCTTAGAGCAGGCAGGTGTAAACCATAGAGAAGATTGAGGTTTCAGCTGATATTTCCAAGAAGGCATGAAAAATCTGTACAGTCCTTGATCCACGAAGAAACCTCAGTGGCACAGTTTTAGATTTTAAGTTTGAAAAATATCTGACTAGGGAGCGACTCGTAGAGAATCACGAAGCGAGTACCAATCACCACGCTGCTAAATTTTATTTAAGTTTTACAGTATTGTGATATTAAAAGACCTAAAAAGTGGACACGATCTTAAAAGAATTAATTGTGAGTACAAGCATAGCAAAATATAAAATGAGCAGACAATATCCAGTTGATGGTAAGCACAGAAATAATCTAAAGGAACGCTTACAAAAGATTTTAATAGAATGCGGGATTAACAGTGTAATCTTCATTTGTAATAAGAAATGTTTAATCGTTTAAGAGGAACAGCCTCACAAAATATTAGATGTTAAACTCCAGAAAGTATTGACATTTATCTCTCTTCATGCTCTCGTCATTCTTTTTAACAAACGACGGATTGTAATTGAGAAATGAGAATGAGAACTGAACCAGGGAAAAATGCTAAGTAATGTATTAGAAAAGGTGAACTTTACATTAGAAATAATAAAAGATAACAGGGAAGAACGGCTATGTAATATCAATATTTGGATATCGCTACTGGCAGCAACCCGCCTGCGGACGGACCGGTAACGCGTTCAGCAGATATACAAAGATAGGGGCGTAAGACAAGGATGTGTCTTTTCAACTGATCTATTCAACCTGTACATCGAGACTATTCTGAGGACCCTAGAAACTTTGCCATAATTTGTCATTGGAGGCAACAATTTAAACAACATCAGGTACGCAGATAATACAGTGCTGATAGCAGGCACAGAAAGGAAACTACAAAACCTCTTACAGAAGGTAGCTGTGGATAGTCGGAAGAAAGAACTACAAATAAACTGCAAGTAAACCAAATGCATACTCTTGAGCTAAAAAGGCAGCCCCAAATGCTAAATACAGGTTGGGGATACTAGACTCAAGCAGGTACAAAATGTAATTACCTGGGAAGTGTTCTAACAGAAGACGGAAGGGCGACATAGAGATCCGAAGGGGAAATGTCATTGCAAAGGAAGCATTCCAGAAGTTGAGTAAAGTATTTATAAACAGGAAAATTTTGCTAGTAACAAAGAAGAAAGTACTAAATTACAATGTGATGTCTGTTCTTCAATATGGCAGTGAATTCTGGACAATATCCTCGAAGTTGAAGGAAACATTTGAAAAAACTGTAATGTGGTTTTACAGAAGATTGCTGTGAATATCATGAATCAAGGATGTGAGCAATGATAAGGTTATGGAAAGGATGAAAAGGAAATGAATACTGAGCATCAGGAAGAGACAGTTAAAGTTCCTGGGACATGCAATGAGGAAAGAGAGCTTGGAGAACCTGATGCTAACAGGCGAGATAGAGGGAAAAAGAGAGAGTGGAAAGCATCGGATAACATATTTGAAGGGCCTGATCAGGTGGATGACAAACAGAAAAAAGCGTACTAAGAGCCACCAGGGATAGGGAGACGTGGAAAATCATGATTGCCTACGTCCTGAAAAGACAGGGCACATCGAAGAAACAGATATGAATGGTAAATATTTTCCATATAAATGATGAAGAAACGATGCAAAAAAACTGTTGTTCTACAGAATTGAGCTGTAAATATCACAGACGAAACATTTAAAAAAAAACAATGACGGTTTGCGGAAAATGAAAAGAAAAAGGAAAAGGAAGCTAGAAAGAGAAAGTTGAGGTTTCTTGGATGATGTAACAGGGGTTGAGGATTGAGATAATAACAGGGCATACTGAATTGAGTGGAAAAAATGAGTAACCCACCTAAGAATATTATGTAAATAGACGGCAGAAAAAATAATTAGAACAAATTTTAGAAGGAATATTCAGAACAAAAACATTAGATCCTGTTTTAATCACTTCATCCCAAGCAATGTTATAAAGCTACTAAGTTACAAGTGGTAACTGAGAATGAAATAATATAAGAAAACAGTAACGATTATTAGAGGGTCAGTTGCTTGCCATAACTGATACACGCTTGGGCTATCATGTCTCTTTTGATCCATGATTGATGAGGCAGAAGATTTTTCTGCGTTAAGGTACCATTTCTGTCTACAGTAGACAGATTACCATTCTATGTTTCTAATACAATCATTACTACTATTCGTTTTAAATTGTTTTAATTATTTCCATTCTGAATATTTTTCGACCATTATGAATGTTCTAAATAAGACAGAATATAAAAGTCGTATTTTTGTTCTGAGGTAAATTAATTGATTTTTTTTCTACCGCTTATCAATTCTGCAGGCTATTTAAAGTTAGCAAATATTTTGATAGCTTGAGTATTTTGGAATTGGGAATCATCTTTCCGATTCAAAACTCCCATTATATTATCGGCAATTCCAAGATTGTAGTACAAGGTATTCCTTAGTTGTCATCCTTCTAGGCCCTAAGCAGGCAACTGGGTGACTAACTTTGCTAAGTTTTAGGGAATCAGTGGTTCAATCTTATATTGCGGTAAGCGTCATGAAGTAAAGAATAATAATATTTTTTACTATTTTACAAGTTTTTGTAATAACATCTAAAAAAGATATGTCAAAAGAACGAATAAATAAAATATGTTCAAAAATTAGTGTGCTTTTCTGTTAACTGAATCAGTACATCACAACCGTACACATTCTCTCTTTGCAAAAAAATAGGCGGTGAGATTTCGAGTCTTGGTTGAAGATTTTTCTTTATTTCCATTTGATTATTCACTGCCCAATATGAGATCTGTTAGTTGCGATGAAATGTAAATAAAAAATTATGAGTAAAAAGTATAATGAATTTAGAAATTGAATGATAGATAATTGCGTTTTCCCTTGCAAGCTAGACCAGCACTTCCCGAAAAGACAAGCGAGAAGATAACTTGCAAAAGATCAAACATATTCCTAGATAATATTTAAAGCCAATGGACTGAATGTCAGTGAGGACTACAATCATGCCAGAAAACACAAATTACTAAAGAATCAAGGGTCTTGCTAATCAGCTCAATGCTAGGGGTAGAATAGATAGATTATTACCTTTTCTAAGGGTATTTTGCGTTTAATTCAATATAAAGAAGTCAAATAGAATTTGAGCACAGATCTTCGATTTCTCTTTACGTACACACATTATTTTTATTATTGTTTATTCTCTTATAAAGGAGAGAGTACAATAAAAGAACATGAATTATGAATATTGAACATAACAATTGGCATTGCATTAAATCCTGATGTTCTCTGAAGGATACGACATTTTAGCGAGCCATGATATCACATATCGTGAAGAGGCACATATAAAATTGAAGAAAGTATACTTCGGATTAGCCAAATAGCTGTTGCAGGTAAACTTAACAACATATGTTGCGCCGGTCATACAGTATATATGTCCGATTATGAACGGAAATAGGTAGGACATGTAATAAAATGCGGTAGATTTATACATAAACAAACGATTGCCTGTTATTTGTTGTTAGCAAAACATGTTTCGAAACGATGAATTACGTACGGGGACATCAAGTAAAGTATTTTTTTTTTAATCGTTTCACCCCGAGCAAGACGGAAACGCCACTGATGTGCAGGGGGTTACATAAATGTAAAAATATTAATTAGAAAAGAGTGAGGAGTACAAGCTAGTTAGAAAGGAACAATAGAAAGCTGAGAAAGAAGGTGCGATGACAGATACATAGGAGGAGAGAAAGGGAAGGTTATACAGGGGAGGGGAGAGAGTTATGTGTAGAGATTTTAGTATCTCTTATTCATATTAACAGATAGCTACATGCGTGAGAGGAAATCGAAAGGGCTTAAAAATAATGACGCTTTACAGAATAAGAATCTTTTTGTTGCGATCAAAACAGTTCAATCATGTCCTCCTTCAGGCTTCATCAATTACGCAGGGATTGAATTCAGAGATATATTACCAAATTCACAATATTATATATATTACCAAATATTTACACCTCTAGGATAATGCGAAATTTGCCTCTGTTGAAATATGGCTGATAATGAAAGATCAGCACTAAATAGTAACAAGATACTCATAAACAAGGATTTCAGAATTAAACAATATATCCCCGAATATTATCCCTTTATACTTTGATATCTGCTGAAGAGAGATCTCCAAACTTGAAACTGTGCTGTCCATCTCTGCTGTCCATCAGAGCGCACAGCAGGATTGGCCCAGAGAAAGGACAGGAAAAGTGTGGCTTTGTTAAAGATACTGGAATGAGAATTGCGATATTTATTATCAGAATGCTATCTGAAAGAGAAATAGAAATGCAGAAGGATCTTTATCTGTGCTTTATAGACTACGCAGAGGCGTTTGACAAAGTACGCCACAAAGACTTAGAGATGCTATACAATCTTGATGTTTTCGGAAAAAATGTTCAAATAAACAATAAAAGCGCTTGCGTACGAATAGGAAGTGGACTCAGTACGTATACTAAATTAGAAAGGGGAGGAGACAAATATGTGTTTTTTTCAGTGGATCTGTTTAACCTGTACAGCGAAGCAGTTATGAGAGAAATAAAAGCCCTGCCGCGATTCGACATTGGCGGACACAATCTGAACAATATAAGATATGAGGATCACTCGGTGCTGATAGCAGTCACGGAGATGAAACTGCAGGACCTTCTATAGAATGTAACAGAAGAAAGCGAGAAGAAAGGACTGAGCATAAACTTCAAGAAAACTGAATGTATAGTCATAAAAGAAATACCCAAATATGCCAACTACAATAAGAAATTAGCACTGTTCTTCAGTATTTTTTGTTAATTTTTTTAATCATTTCATCCCAAGCAAGGTGAAACCGCCACGAGTGCGCAGGGCGGGTGTAGTCAGAGAAAACACTGGGTACAGGAAGTGTTGAAGAAAGGATAAAGGATTGATGGGATTTAAGGAGATAAATGATGGCAATTTTTTTTTTTAATCATACCACCTCAAGCAAGGCGAAAACGCCACTGATGTGCAGGGCGCTACGTAAGATTGAAAAGACTGGAAAAGAGAAAAACCGGAAACCACATCCGAAACAGGAAACAAGGGATGAGCCTCTTCACCTGTTCAATGGATACGTCGAATTTAAATTTTTGCTTATTGTAGCTATCAGGGAAGCAATTAAATGGAAGGGAGTCCTACAGGCGGTAATTGCGAAAAACTGTTCGAGTAAAAGTGGCGGTGAATTTACTTAATTCATCAATAAAAGGGTGAGACCAAAATGACAATCTAGTTGCACGCTTAAATTCATGTGGTCGGGGCATGAGAAATAAAAGCTCTTCAGAGCAGTTGCCATTTTAGAAAAGATAAAGGGAAGCCGAATCATTGCAGATCCTTCTTTCGATTTTGTCCAGAACTTCGTGATGAATAACAGGTAGTATTTTTGTCCATTTCGATTAGTTTAACCGAATTAATTGATTTAATAGTCGATGTATAGGTAGTATAACACAAAAAGTTAATCGACAGGCCGAGTTCTCATCCCGGAGACGTCAATTACATTCAATTATCACACTAATTTTTTTGCGAAAGATATGAATTCGTCTCATTTAGAATGGTCTCTCAGCATGCATAAGAGAAGGAATATTGTCCAAGAAATCGGGGAGACAGCAACTAGAAACCACTCCCCCATATTCACTAAGAAATTAAGACAATTTACAAATACAAAATTAAAATGATTTATAAAGCCTTTTGATCGGCTACGTCTTGATTTTGTATGCCATTTTTAAAAGTTGTAGCAATTAGTTGAATTTGGATTCAATGAAATATTGTTAAGCATTATTACTTTTAAAAATGTTTATATCAAGTGTTGATATTAATTTTAGCCTACTCAAAATGTCGATTTACAACCATTAATAAAACATTTTTGACCTTAACTTTAATTGGAAATTTTATTGCGTGGAAGTTTGCAAAGCTTCAATGATTTTACTAATATTTCTTCTATAATAATTTTAGTTGCTTTTCATCCCAAATATAGAAAACTTGATGTTACTCCATACATAAAGAAAAATACTACCATTCGTTTTAAATTGTTTTAATTATTTCCATTCTGAATATTTTTCGACCATTATGAATGTTCTAAATAAGACAGAATATAAATGGCGTATTTCGTTCTGAGGTAAATTGATTTTTTTCTACCGCTTATCAACTGTGCAGGCTATTTAAATTCAGCAAATATTTTTGATAGTTCCAGTGTTTTGGAATTGGGAATCATCTCTCCGATTGAAAACTCCAAGGTGTTACCCATTATATTATCGGCACTTCCAAGATTATAGTACAAGGTATTCCTTAGTTGTCATCCTTCTAGGCCCTAAGCAGGCAACTGGGTGCCTAACTTTGCTGAGTTTTAGGGAATCAGTGGTTCAATCTTATATTGCGGTAAGCGTCATGAAGTAAAGAATAATAATATTTTTTACTATTTTACAAGTTTTTGTAATAACATCTAAAAAAGATATGTCAAAAGAACGAATAAATAAAATATGTTCAAAAATTAGTGTGCTTTTCTGTTAACTGAATCAGTACATCACAACCGTACACATTCTCTCTTTGCAAAAAAATAGGCGGTGAGAGTTCGAGTCTTGGTTGAAGATTTTTCTTTATTTCCATTTGATTATTCACTGCCCAATATGAGATCTGTTAGTTGCGATGAAATGTAAATAAAAATCATGAGTAAAAAGTATAATGAAATTAGAAATTGAATGATAGATAATTGCGTTTACCCTTACAAGCTAGACCAGCACTTCCCGAAAAGACAAGCGAGAAGATGACTTACAAAAGATCAAACATATTCCTAGATAATATTTAAAGCCAATGGAGTGAATGTAAGTGACGACTATAATCATGCCAGAAAATACCATAAAATCATATTTGCTACTGTCGTTTTT
>JBBBDQ010000324.1:6910000-7030000 GCA_037127315.1 Ascarosepion bandense
TTTGTCTTTCCGAGCCGATATCAACTGCACCACAATGCACATTCTGTTTAGCAAAAAGCTTTCTAAATCTTTCTTGATTTAATTTTACTAATTTAATTGAATGTCAGTTTTTCTAATTGACTTTGTTTTGTTTTGTTTCTCTCTAATCAGTAATAATACTTCAGTATATATAGATTTTTTCTGGTAATGTTTTGTTATCGATAAGGTTTATATCTTATAGATTTATTTTGTTTGCCATTTTGGCATATATTTTTATTATTTATATTTGAAATATTCATTTTATTTTTTAACTTTATGAAAATTTATTTTTTAATTCATATAATTTATATAATTTTAATTTATAATTCTGATAAAAAGATTTTTTTGAGATTAATTTATTTTATATTTATTTATATATATTTGCTTTTTCCTGTCATACCTCTTATGTCTTTCTTTTTAAATTTTGAACGTATATTTTGATCTCATCAATAGCCTGTACCCGTCTTGTCAATCCCTACTTCCGGTTATATGGCCAACTCACACACTCTAAAACTTTTTTTTTTTAATCATATCACCCTAAGCAAGGCAAAAACGCCACTGATGCGCAGGGGGCTACGATGAGTGAAAAGATTGGAAAAGAGAAAAACCGGAAACCACATCCTAAACAGGAAACAAGGGATGAGCCTCTTCACCTGTTCAATAGACGTGACTTAATTTTAAATATCGGTGATAGTTGCGAACCACTCCATTCTTTCCTACATCTTCCCCTGACTGTGAATCCGAAATAACTTTTTCCTTTTTCACTTTCCCTTCCTCCCTTTAATCATCTCCCTCTTTTTTTATTTCCTCCTTCTTTCTTTTTTCACATTTAGCTACGCTTTTTCGTTTTCTTACCAACATATTCATTAAAACGATTATTCGATTTTTTCCATTTTATCAAAAGATCGCAGATGAAGCGGGTCTGGCCGAAGAAATGTCCATTTGATCCTATTTTTTTTTTTCATATGTCAAAATATACATGTAGTCTGTGTAGATAAATAAATTATTTACATCGAGCTCTCTGGCTGGATCAGTTTTAACATTTCATGTTTCAACAATATTATTGGGATCTTTACAAATATATTTTCCTTTTGGATATATATATATATATATATATATATATATATATATATATATATATTATTGTCATCCGCAGACAGATCTGTTTCGCTGTATCAGAGCTCATTAGACTCCGATTGCTACCCAACCAAGATTCGAACATACCCGACCGATTTGGCGTCAGTCGGCGATTCTACCCCTGGGCCACGGGGCGTTCAGTGGAAGAAGGCAGTCTTTTTAGCGCATATCATATTACGCTATATTGCTATATAGCTATATTGCTCAAATTCATTTTTACTGAATGAGCGATGCGTAAACGCTAGAGTGGCTACTGTTTTTCAAAGTTTGCCTTTCTTCCAGAATGCTCAATCAGGGTATGAGAGCGTAATTATTGTCATCCGCAGATAGATCTGTTTCGCTGTATCACAGCTCATCAGTACGGTAGACTCCGATTGCTACACAACCCAGGCTCGAAACCCGAGTAAACGAGTTATTACGCGACCTAGGTTTCTACAATGAGTGGTGTCATCAGACGAGTTTAAATTTGTCTGAAAACACCACTCATAGTAGAAAACTAGGTCGCGTAATAACTCGTTTACAAACTCCAAACTCAATATATATATATATATATATATATATATATATATATATATATATATATATATATAGTCTGGTTACTTCTTAGAAGACTGAACTCTTCGGAATATCAGTGCCTCTCGACTTAGATCTGCAGTTATTGTAATGGGCAACGTCTCGGTATTTGAAATTGGATAACCGTCTTCATATTCCAGTCGACTTTTATATATTTATTTATGCGTAAGCACTTTTGGCAAATTTCTGAATCCACTACTGACTTATCTGTTCTGTATTAATTAGTAGAACTAGTATCAGTAAATCATTATTATCGCTAAAAATATTAGAATTATAAAAATATTCTCTACATTCAAATTCCTTGCAAAAGTTTGATAATCCATATATATTGATCAATCAATAAAACCATAATTATTTTTAATCAAAAAACTTAATAGAGTGAGAAAAATATTATGTACATAAAATAAAACATAATAGTTCACAATTAAGACGGTCTGAATAGATTATTTCCCCTGACTAATAAATTATGGGAATGTGCGTTTTGATGCAGGGGATAGCGGTTCAGAACCACAAATCGGGGAGTCGAGTTGTACGCACAATTACCCTTGGGAAAGGTGTTAATCCGTCTCTTCCGTTCATTTATGTGTTAAATAGCAGGACAGATTGGGTTCTATAGCCTTGACTGGTAACCACTCTACCTCAGAAAGCAATGGCAACCAACTGCGCTATAATCTTCTGCACAAGCATTCATGTCTCTTTCGAGACATGATCGCCCAAGCGTGTATTACGTATGGCACTTAACTGACTAAAATAATCTGCTTGTCAGTGTTTTTCCCACGGTTGAGCTACTTTTTAGAAAGTCATTTTGACTTTTTCATAGCACATTTTCTAATTCAGCGTATATTGTGTTTGGAAGCATTGAGTTTTATATTTTTGCTACAATGGAGGTAATAGTGATTCGTTTTTTATTTTTTGCCAATTTTATATATCTTTGTTTGGGACAGCAAGTATACTGCCTTATATACCTCTTTCTATATCTTCTCCATCATATTTTCATTACAGAGTTGAATGTGTCACTAAAAGAGAATATTCTTGAAATTATGTCTTCCAAAATTGCGAAGGAATATTATTAAATCCTACTACTTTTTTATGTGTTGATGATTTTTAACGCTACACCAATTTCTTCATGCATAAAGATCCCAGGTTTAATGTCACAAGTATGTGAAATGATTTGCTCGACCTCAGTATCTAAAATGTCAGGTATTTTTCCCAAGAGTTTTTTTTAAATTGTCAAGCAAATTATTGAGACTTTCAGCCTGACTATTGTCTAAGTAACTGCAGGTTATTTGTTGATTTTTTGCCAATGATCCTGCTGACAGTTCTCCAAGCAAGAACAGATTGTTTGTTAGCAGAAGCAGAGTTGATGCCAAATATTTTCCTGGGTGTACAGGATATCCATGAAGATCGTGGTGACTTTTAAAACATTTTATAATTATTTGTATTTGCGATAGAATTAATTTCTATCACGAATAAAAATAAAGTTACACATTTTTAAAAATAGTGCACACCAACTTTACGAACACATCGTATAAAACTTGTTGAACTTCATAAAAGATCTTGAATTAATAAAGTTTTTTTTATTGAAGTTTTGGATAGATTTAAGCGTTGGGCTTGAATTTCTCATGGCGGTTTTAGATTTCACATTAACCCTTTCTGATTTAATTCTATTTACGCTCTAAGGAATAGGTAGCTGTTGTTTACTGTTTAAAAGTATGTCATTCGCTGCAGGCTTTTCAGGAAAAGTAACAAAGTGATGTGCGTTGTGGTACAGTGGATATCGGCTCGGAACGAGAAACCGGGGAGCCGAGTTCGAATTCCAGTTGAATCCATTGTATTCACTTACGCGCAAATACCCTTGGAAAGATATTAATCCGTCTATTCCTTCCAGGTATGGGTTAAATAGCAGGACATATTGGTTTCTATAGCCTTGGTTGGCAACCAGACTACCGCAGAAAGCAATGGCAACCTACTGCGGGATAATCTTCTGCCCAGTCAGTCATGTCTCTTTCGAGACATGATCGCCCAAGCGTGTATCACGTATGGCACTTAACTGACTGACTGAACAAAGTGGCAATAGAAAATGTTTTCTCGGAATCTGCTTGTAGCATGCAAACTTGTTCCTGACATAAATGTGACACTGATTTTTGAGATGATTGTTTTTTTGATAGTTGGTTGGTTTGTTTTTATGGCAAATCAACACCTCGGCGGGTCATTATTTGCCAAATAAATGTTATTTATTTATTGCTGGTAATACCTTTTTCATTCAACAATTCATTGTTGTTTTTATATAAGTTTTGTGTCTAGTAATACTTTTTCCTTTTCGAGTATCAAGATTCATTGGGATTTGTTTTTAAAGACTGGGTCCTCAAGTCCTACCCTGTTATTTAACCCATAACTGGAGGGAAGAGAAGGATTAATACCTTTCCCAAGGGTACCAGTGCTTACTTGAATGCAAGGTATTCAACTCGAATTTGAACCGATATCCACTGCACCACATCGCACATCAGTCACGACACGCTTACAGCATCTGGTATTCCCAAGCGGTCATCCATCTAAGTACTGACCAGGCTCAACATTGTTTAACTTCGGTGATCGAGCGATAACCGGTGTATTCAACCTGATATGGTCGTAAGCCGATTTTTGATAGAAGAAACCAGCTACATGGTGCCAAGGGAGATCGATTTTTCCTATTGACCCAAACGCTTAGTTGGATGGTGAAAGACACAATTTGATTTTCTGAAGACACTCCTTCAAAATTAAAACCTAAGACACATCTAATAAAATGGATGTAATCTTGCAATCTGATCTACTAAAGAGCCCCAAAAGAAATTTCTTCGCGCCAACGTAGAGAGATTTTTTTGTTTTATTTTTATAATCATATTACTCCAAGCAAGGCATTTTACTGTCACTGTTTTGCAGGGGGTTACATAGCAGGAAAGTTATGAGAAAGAGTGACTGGTTATAAGGGGTGTGAGGAAGTGGGTAAGAGCAATATGAGAATACCGATGAGAGTGGAGTGGACAGAGAAAGAAGCAAGAGAGAGAGAGAGAGAGAGAGAGGATGCAGGTTAGTGAGATTGGAGATGACTATTGAATCTATATTTAAATTCTAGGAGATTGTAGCTGTTAGAGAAGCAAGTAAATGGAAGGGAATTCAACAGGCGTGATATGCGAGAAAAGAAGCTCTAGGTATAGAATTTGCGTTTATATTTTATTGGTTTATTGGTTTCACAGTAAAAGTGTCGAGACCTAGTTCCTAATCTTTTGGCTCGAGTAAATTCATGGATGGGGGTAACAGGGAGCTAAGTTCAGCGGAGCAGAAGCCGTGAAATTTTAAATGTATGATGCCACTATTTGGACATTAACTAAAACCGTACAGTCGAATCTTTATAGGATCTGCACTCGGATAACTGAATGCTATATTTAACATATCTAGGAGACGATATCCAACTCAATCACAACTCTATGACCCATCCTTTTTATTTCTACAATTTTTCTTGAACGCAAAATAAGCCATTGAAGATATTGCTGACGAGCAAACAAGAACTTTTGCGAGATCTACTCCACTGAAAACCTAACCATAGAGCAAGAAAGGTTGATCCCACAGCAATCAGCTTCAGTAACCAATTACGATATGACACAGAATGCCACCCTAATAAACTTGCCACCATAATGAACTTGCCACCTTAATGACTTTTCATAAAAGCGTATTTCTTTAAATTCGGTCGACAAGGAAGAGTTAATTAATATTTTATTCATCCAGAGCAATATGATATACAAAAACAAGAAACTCAAAGCCTCATCATGGTTATAATCTAAAATATATGTTGGCGGCTATGATTTTTAGTGCCTTGTTGTGATTTCACCCCTTTTCACACACTCTATGGACTCTTCAATGGTTTTCAAATAATCTTTCAAACAGAGAACGATAGTTATCTGTTTACGTTGTTCTTGTTAGAGTTGGTGTTTGTCAGAGCAGTTGAACCACTGCTCTTTGTTCAGCAAGAATATAGACTATTATTACCCATGCAGGAATATGATGATTGGCGTGATAGACATCAGAATGTCTGAGCTAGCTCATGTGAATAAAATAACAAATTTGCCATTGTTATTAGAGATTAGGAGAAGATAAATGTATTTACGATTTACTTGTCGCCACTTGATGGCTAGACGTGACATAAGATCAGTTGCGGGGAGACGGGGATGGTCCAGCAAGGTTAGGACTAAAAATAAATCAGCCCAAATGTCGGTTGTGCTGGTATCGGTATTAATACCGACTCCACCTCTCTTTAGTGCAATGAGGGAAGTACTGCCGCGGGCATTTGCTCAGGGAGGCTTAACATCTGTTAATAACATTTTCATTTGCGCTCTGTCCAGAGATAGAGAGTGAAAGATAAAATTTAGTTGATCTCTGCCCTTGAGGGCAGATATTACACTTTGATCGCAGTCCAATATCCTGAGACTGAAAAAATCGAAACGCGCGCCACAGTAGCTTTCAGTCAAATCAATGCTGAACGTTTGCATATAAAAAAACAGACAATATTATCATTGCTATTAACATAAAGGTTATTGCTTATCTAATAAAAAGAAAAATATCGAACATAGATATTTTCTGAATCCGATTTCCCGTTCCTGACATCGGGTCAAAATAAAATAATTGCTGTATTCATAAGCGCACCGACAACTTACACATGCATATAGTATCTCCTGAACAAATTAGCATATATACAACTACTGTCATTTCGCACTGAGAGCGCAGAAAAAAATCATCTCAACAACAGATCAGTAAGTTTTATGTATAATAAGAATTTCTACAACAAGTTGATGCTGATTTTAGGAAAAGTGGTGAAGTATACTTGCTAACGAGAAAAAGATACACCAAAACTCCTAAATATTATATTCCAGAAAACTGAATTTTATAAATAAGTAGTAATCCTCCATTTAGGTTACTTATAACAAAAAGACAGACATGCATATATATATATATATATATGCAGCAACTTTTCATACAGTCGTCTTTCATTAAATTCGGTCGACAAGGAAAGTTTAATTAATATTTTATTCATCCAGAGCAATATGATATACAAAAAGAGGAAACTCAGAGCATAACTATACGTGGTTATAATCTAAAATTCTAAAATATAAAATGTTAGCGGCTATGTTTTTTAGTGCCTTGTTGTGGAGTCACCTCTTTTCACACACTCTATAGACTCTTCCACGGTATAGAATAAACATTCCTACACAGAACGGGTTGTTCCTGTTAGAGTTGCTGAGACTCTTTAACTATAACACTGTCAGCTCTCTGCCTTCGGGTAGAGGGCGCTTTCTGCTTCCGAGCAGAGAGCAATAACCCAGTCGTGGTTTCGCCGAAGAGTAAAAGCAAGACTGGGGAAAAATAGACTGGTATTTTTTTGGCCGGGCCATATAGCCCGGAAATCCCAGTCATAACTGACCATGTGTCACATGTTGCCCTTACTGGGAGGAACAACTAAATATAGTTGTTAGAATTGTAGTGTTCGTCAGAGTAGTTCAGCCGCCGCACTTTGGTCAGCAAGAATATAGGCTATTGCCCGGACTTACTTCTTGTATATATTTGACTCTTACTAACAAGTATTCCTGAATCTACTAACCGTGTACAGGTTGTATATTTTTTATTCAATATACTTACATTTTTCCACTTGTATCTGTTTTTGCTATTATTATATTGTTTGCTTATCTAAACAAGAATCCACAACAGGCTTATTGATTCAAACGGCAAATTACAATTTTGTTATTTATGAACTGACGAAATGGGCACCCAAAAAATGTAACCGTCGAAATAAATTTATAACCATAATCTGAAAATTCAGATCCTAATTTTGGGGGAATAGCTATTTCAACATGTCAGATAAAAAAATCGCATTATTCACCCCCGCCAACTAAAGAATGGGGACTTTTTATTCAAGAGCAGTTGTTAGTAAAAGAAGGGGTGAATAATGTTGATTACGATAGGTTCAAGCCGAGTAGCAATTTTCTTTTGGTATTTGGAGGCAGGTGGTTCTATCATTGCTTTGGTGGTCGAGTGTATGAGGGAAAAACTACGGATTCTCCAAATTTAAAATCTAATCTATGTAGGAGGAAAAACCTGTGATGAATAAATAGAAGAAGGATATAATTACTGAAATTTGAATTCATTACGTTGACGACACATCCCGATAAATTCATTACGTGATTTCAGATGTAGGTTCTGATATTGAAATTCCAAAATTTTAATCTTTTCTTTTAAAGTAAATTACAACTATCGCATAGGCTATTAAAGGCACGTGCCTTATCTATCAGCTTCCACTTTATCTCTGTTTTAGGCCATTTTATTTCAATTCCCAAGATTTTCAAGAGAAAGCTCTTTGATACCTTAACTTAGGGTTAGTAAATGTGTGCCAGTACATTTAAAAGCTTTGTTTCATATATACATATATATGTATATAGATAGATAGATAGATAGATAGATAGATAGATAGATAGATAGATAGATAGATTATATTATTAATATCAAAACCGTTCCTGAGATTTTCTTGTAGATGCCAACAAACATCAGTAGAAAATTTGGGGTGTAAACGTTTACAAATTTATATATATATATAGGTAAATATTTATGAATGATTACAACCCTAAATTTCATATATATATATATATATATATATATATATATATATATATATTGTTGTTATTTCAAATAATTCTACTAATTGACATAGAAAATACTTTGGTTGTGTGCTTATATATATATATATATATATATATATATATATATATATATATATAAATCTAAACTTATTTATAAATGGAACTTTGTGTGTGTGTGTGTCTATGTGTGTGTATCCGTTACCTATAGACTCCAAAACGGATTAACCAATTTCCTTGAAAATTTACACATGTGTAGTACAAGCGTCTGTGAGTGTTCATAGCTTGGTTTTGTGTCGAGGTAACCCCGATAAATATCGAAAATCGATAATCGAAAAATCGTGTTATAGAAGGAGTGGTCCGATTTTAATCAAATTTGATACACTCATAGAAACGATAATCAGAAGTTTCAAGGTTGCAGTTCTTACAATAGTGCAGAAAATCGATATATATATATATATATATATATATAAATGGCAAAATACCAGGCATGATCTAAATCACTTTTTCAGCACTTTTGTTTTAGTTTTTGGCTTCAGGTTTGGCTCTAAGTAGGTATAATTGTAGTTCTTAGTCTCAACCATGATACCATTTACTCAGAGGACTTATTTAGCCTTCAAAATTCAGTTTACAAAAATTCAGCTTATTTGATATCGATACCAGGAAATCAAAATTTGACTTTCATCCATTCATTTTTCTTTCATTATACGGTTTCGCTTTAACTGGAAACAACTATTGCTTTTTAGTCTTTCGTGTCATCGTCTAAAGAGTTTGAGCTCCAGGACCATGGATTAGTTTTAAAGCTTCCATTACACCCGAGCAACGCCGGGCTATACGGCTAGTACATATATATATATATATATATATATATATTGTGAATTATCTAGTTATTTATGATATATCAGTGACTCTTACAGATGTGATGAATAATTTTTTATTTTTAATCTGTTTACTCAGTTTCAAATTTTGTTTTTAAATGTTTCTTTTGTATTACTTTTTGAAATGTGTTTTATTTCCGGGGAAAGATTGCAAAGAACGTCAGGTACACATACACAGCACACATAAAAACCATACAGCACACTCACACATATACGCATATACGTACACACACACACACACATGTATATATATATATATATATATATATATATATAACACACTCCTATGTGTTTCTAAATATGTATGTATACGGATATGTGAATATATTTTTACACACATGAATACTTATTTATTTGCTTCGTCAAATGCATTACACATTCATGTATATTCAAATTTATATTCACATATGTATGTGAATATAATATATGTATCTGTCTATGTGTGTTTGTTTCTTTATATATATATATATATATATATATATATATATATATATATATATTGCATGGAGTTTGTATTTTTTCTGTATGTCTCTATATGCGTGTGTTCATATGTAATTATGAGACTTTTTATGCACCAAAACAGCATGAACTTGTCGTGTTTTTATTACTCAAGTGCATTGTTGGTCGATAAAGCGAGCGATTTATTTATTGGTCCTGTTTCGTAGAACATTTTTTTCTTTTGAGACCAAACAGTATGGAAATTAAAAATATTCTATTCAAGCTTAAAAAATATACAGCAAAGTTGTCAACTACATTCGTAAAGTTTCAGGAATTACCGACTGTAAACATATTTTATTTCCCGTGAGATGCGGCTGTAAATTCGTCTATTTTATATTAACAAAATTGTAGGCATGTGTCTCGCATGAATGTATGTTATCAGACATAGCATTGATGAGTTTAATAGAGTCGAGAGAAGCCACAATTCTGCAACAAATGGTCATATCATCAACCAAATTCAAAACTTATAAGTTACAATTCTATCGGGGCATTAATAATGCTACCAGATATTGGGATATTACATTTATTTTCGTGAAAGTAGTGTTGTAAAGAAAATGGATAAGCAAAGAATTGTATGAATTTGTCTCAGCTATTGTTGAATGTTTAAGCTAAGAATATAAACGGATATATGTTTTTATGAGCGGCTGATTAATTTTAGCGATATATTTGAAACACAACTTCCACTATAGACTTTTACGTATTCAAAATTTTTTCAGCAAATATAAAACGTTAAATTTTTTTTGCAAAAACAACTATAAATCTAATATAAATATTTTACTGCTGTTTGAGATTTAACAATGCACTCAGATGTTATAAAAACATGGGACGTTTGTTGGTAATTTAAGTTTCTAAACATATATGGCTGCGAAGAATATTTGTTTCTCCAAATCTTTAAATATCAATGTCTTGCGCTCCAAGATGGAATGTATGCAAATGGGAAGTAGCTTCGAATAATAAACCAGAATCTGAATTCCTTTCGGCTTTTACATTTGCTTAAGCACAAATACAGTTCATATCATCACCAAACAATGGGTAAAATAATCTGAATTGTATTTGTAAAAAATAAGTTTTATTCTAAAAATTAATCAAACAATCAAAAAATTGTTTAGTTTTGAAGTCACAAAACGTTTATTAGCTGTATATCTAAACTCCATCATTTTCATTGGATCATAAACCATCGACGACCCACACGATGGTGAGGGCTCTTCAATGATTCTGTGAATTATCTTTTTCACTAGAAAAGGCGCTGACCCTTTTATTCTCCAAAGACGACTGGTTGCCAACAAAGGTAGTAGATTGCAATCTGCCCAAATATTTAATCCTGAGCAGGAAAGAGATGAGATAGATTAACGCTTTTCCCAAAAGTGTTTGTATGTAAGTTATTTCAACGGGACTTCGATGTCTGGACCTTTGATTTTCCGTTCAGAAACGTTAGCCACCGCAGTAAAAGGCACCTCTGATTAGCCTTAAAAAACGGCATAATTCCTGCTCCTGCTTCTTCTCCAAATGAGAATTGGTTGTTTCTTTTCTAGATAATTCTAAATTTAAAGAAATGGTAGATTTATTCTCGGTTATTATTATTTATTGGCTGTTATATCTTTATTTTTAATCATATCATCCCGAGCAAGGCGGTAACGCCACTGTTTTGCAGGGGCTATGTAAAAGTGAAAAGATTGGAAAAGAGAAAACCGTAAACCATATCCTAAACACGGAACGAATGATGAGCCTCTTCACCTGTTTAATAGAGGTGGGTGGAGTGTGAACCGGGCAATAGTTTAGTCTATCTACTCCAATTAAAAAAAAAAGGAAAAGGAGTGAAAAGATTGGAAAAGTGAAAACCGGAAACCACATCCTAAACAGGAAACAAGGAATGAACCTGTTCACCAGTTCAATAGACGTGGGTCGAGTGTGAACCGGGCGATAGTTTAGTCTATCTACTCCAAAAGGTGTATACTTATAAAACCTGGTAAAATAGTGAGCGTACATGTGTTGCTAGATTAAGTTACGAGTGATTTGTTTGTTTCGAGGTTTAACGACCTATCAATCCTTATGAGATCATTTAAGGTCATAACCAATGATTTTGAGTAAGGTTATTTTGTTTTTCAACATTTTTCTTTTCGAGTATCAAGATTCATTGGGATTTGTTTTTAAAAGCAGGGTCCCCAAGTCCTACCCTTGTTATTTAACCCATAACAGGAGAGAAGAGACGGATTAATACCTTTCCCAGGGGGACCAATGCTTAAGTGAATGCAGGGTATTAAACTGGAATTCGAACTCGGCTCACCGATTTCTCTTTCCGAGCCGATATCCACTGTACCACAACGTACATCCGTTACTATACGCTTACAGCACCTGGTATTCCCAAGCGGTCACCCATTTAAGTACTGACCAGGCTCAACATTGCTTAACTTCGGTGAACCGGTGTATTCAACGTGATAGGCCGTAAGCCTAAGTTACGAGTGAGTTCAGTACTTGTTAGGGCGCCGCTCCTATTTGATTACAAATGGACTGTTCCCATTGCTATATATAGCAATGGTGGATTCTCTACAGGGGAGTCGGGAGAGAGTCACTTGAGAGTCTCTAATGAGTTACTGAAGAGTCAGTGCGAGTCAGTGAAGAATTAGTCACACTTCCTGTGGCATACCTGAAGTAATCACGTCTACACGCGTCTTACAACGGATTGGACACTTGTATCTTTCTATTGTAAATATTACTAATCACTTCTGTACATACTAACCGTCTTTCCGCGGAATACAAATTATATTCTGATTCTGTTGTTGAGTTATTCATTTATACTTGACGACATAACAGTGGCGACGAAGATGCTGGAAGAAAAAATCGTCCCACGACATTAACAGTGGTGACGAAGATACTTTAAATTACTTCGAATTTACGCGGAGGTGAAAACCAATAATTCGTCACACAGCATAATAGTGGCAACAAAGTTACTTCGAATTGCTTCGAAGTGGAAACAAAATACGTCCCAAACATAACGGTGGTGACGAAGAGATCTCAAAGAAGAAACCAAAACGCGTCCCACAATACAATAGCGGACGAAGAATTTCAAATTTACACAAAGATTCCAATTGGACGTAGAAAAAAGTTTCGCAGGTCATACGCGAAAGTACTTCTGAAAAATATACGTACCACACCATTGACTGCGTTGACGAGAATTATTACACGGCAAAGAAAGCGTAAGTTATATCTTTCTTTTTTTGTCTGTGGTGAAATTTTTTTCTGTTGAGGAAGTTGAAATTTCGGTTTTTTCCCCTCGGTATAAAGAAATTGTAATAATGGAACAATTTCAAGCGTCCATGTTAGAACTGTTGAAATTCCAAAAACAGCAATTGGAACTACAGGAGAAGATGATGCAGTTACGTCTAGAAAGTGAGAAAAAACAACAAAAATGGCAAGAAGAACTCGTAGGGTTAATTCTAGAGAAGAATAAAAACTCAGATGAGAGTACGTTCTCCCAGAACACCATCTGGTCGACTATTGAAACCTTCAATTATAATCCAGACGAAGACAAAACTTTTGAAAGGTATCACCATAGATACCAGGACTTTTTTAAAATCGACTGTAAGTCATGGTCTTCGGAGAAATAAATCAGGTTACTCCTCAGGAAATTAGGCACGCATGAACATAACAAATTCACGGACTTCTTCCTTCCGAAAAAATCAAGGGATCTAGAATTCAATGAGGCTGTAAAACTATTAAAAGAATCATTTAGCCCTACGTTATCCTTGTTCCATAAAAGGTGGAGATGCCTAAATCTGCAAAAGAACGAGGCTGAAGATTACACCACGTTCGCCTCGGTAGTTAACAAAAACTGCGACGATTTCAGACTTGCAGAACTAACTGCAAACAATTTTAAATGTTTAATTTTCGTGCCAGGTCTGGTGTCAAGGAAAGACAGCGAGATAAGGAGAAAAATTTTGACAAAGTTGGAGAACGAACAAGACATATCTCTGCAAAATCTGGCGGATTATTGCCAGAAATATATAAGTATTAAAGAAGACGCAAAAAATACAGGAATCCTCTGTAGCCAATGTAAAAAAAGATAAATCGCAAGTCACACTTTTGGTCTCCGTCTCCAAGACGAAGAAATCATTCGCCCTTTGGGGGAAAAAAATTTTTGAAAAAAGACCCCCCCCCCACAAAAGCTTGCTATGCTTGTGGAGAATGACACTGGCGCAATGACTGTCCGTTCAAATTTAAAAAAATGCAGACACTGTAATAAGCTAGGTCACAAAATGTCTAAGTGTAGATTTAGAGGTAAATCGCAGGTAAAATTAACCAGATCATATGAACAAAACCACGGCGTTAGAAAATATTTAGAAGTGAAAATATTTTAAAAAAACCGGTGAGAATGCAACTTGATACTGGATCGGATATAACTATCATAAATATGAAAACCTGGTACAAGTTAAATAAACCAAGGTTGATGAAGACTAGTAAAGTGGCTAAAACGGTGACTGGAAAGAGGAACAAATTTGAAGGTGAGCTAATTCTCAACGTAAATTTTCAAAACCAAAAAAAAAAGACTGTAAACGTTCGTTATGAAAGGAACGAATAATCTGTTTGGCACTGACTAGATGAGTGAATTTAATTTGTGGGATCTTCCCATAAATTCTTATTGTAAAAATATAAGAGAAGACTCGTCTGACGTGACAACAATACTAAAGGAGGATATAAAAAATGATTTCCCGGAAGTATTCTGTGAAGGTTTGTGCAGATGTACCAAAACGTCGGCGATAATCTAATTAAAAGAAAACGTGACTCCGGTGTTCAAAAAGAAGAGAAACACGCCTTATGCGGCTATTGATAAAATTGACGCTGAGCTTGAAAGACTAGAAAAAATAGGCGTACTAACAAAAGTCGACTATAGCGATTGGGCCGCACCTGCTGTTTACGTAAAAAAGAAGACGGGAGAGATTAGAATATAGGCTGATTTTTAAACCGGACTACCAAGCCCGGAGGAGGTATTTTCTAAGCTGAATGGCGGGAAGGTTTTTTCAAAAATAGACCTTAGTGACGCATATCTCCAAATTCCAGTGGAGAATGAAACTTCAAAGCTATTGTGCATAAATACTCACAAGGGCCTTACAAATACGAACGGTTGGCGTTCGGAATAAAAACAGCACCGGCGGTGTTCCAGCAGACAATGGACACTATGCTGGCTGGATTAAATTTCGCGATCGCATATCTTGATGACATCCTAATAAAAAGCGAAACTGTCGAAGAACATAAGGGTCACCTACGGGAAGTTTCAAAAGAATACGGAATTATGGCTTGAAGATAAAGGAAAGCAAATGTGATTTGTTGCAGAAGAAATTAAATATCTGGCTCATATTATCAATAAAGATGGGAAAAAGCCAGTCCCAAATCGCTCCCATGCGATTCAAAATATGCCAGATCCAAAAAACGTAAAGACATTGCAAAGTTTTCTAGGTTTGGTGTGTTACTATCAGGATTTCATTCCAAATTTGCACAAGTTGCGTGCGCCTTTAAATTAGCTACTAAAAAAAGATAAAGTATGGTGCTGGTCTGAGGATTGCAAGAAAGCATTTAAGGAGATAAAAGATAGACTTATATCAGATTTGTTTTCAGCTCACTACGATCCCAAATTAGACATCGTAATCGCTTGCGATGCTAGCACATATGGGATTGGTGCATGTATATTACACAAGTGGAAGGATGGACAAATAAAGCCGATTGCACATGCAAGCAGAACACGGCTCCCGGCTGAACAAAAGTACTCACAAATCGAAAAGGAGGCACTGGCAATAGTGTTTGCAGTAACAAAGTTTCACAGATATATTCATGGAAGGAAATTCACATTGCAGACGGATCATAAACCGTTGTTGACCATTTACGGATCCAAAAAGGGACTCCCCACATATACTGCAAATAGACTACTGAGATGGGGTACTTTGCTTCTAAATTACAATTTTCACTTACAACACTTAGCATCAACAAAAATTGGATACGCGGATGGGTTGTCGAGACTCATTCCGAAGTCAAACGAACCTTTAGAGGACACCGTTATAGCAGCATTAAAATCTGAAGTGGAAGTGAAGAATACTCTCACTGGAACTGTCAGAAACTTACCGGTGTCATTAGCAGATATAAAAAAGGAAGCGTCAAAAGACGATTACATCAAAGATGTAAAAAATAAATTACTGGAAAAAGACCACCCAATGGCAGAAACTTTTTCTACGTGCGACAACGTATTACTCTACAGCGAAAGAGTTGTAATTCCTAAAATGTTACAGAGGAAAATACTGAAAGATTTTCATACGGGTCATCCCGGTGTGAATCGAATGAAAAATTTAATCCGGTCGTACGTGTTCTGGCCAGGCATTGACGCTGACATTGCAGCCATGGTTGGAAAATGTGAGGGTTGTGCGCTGGCGGCGAAATCGCCACAAGTACTACAAAAGCCTTGGCTGAAAACGGATAGAGCGTGGTCGAGACTGCACATAGACTTTGCCGGTCCAATGGGTAAAATGTATTACTTAATTGTCGTAGATAGCTACAGCAAGTGGCCGGAAGTTTTTCAGATGAAACAACTCACAGCAAAAAATACTATAAACAGACTCCATGAGCTTTTCGCAAGATTTGGAGTAGTAGACACAATTGTCAGTGACAACGGGTCACAATTTACATCAAAAGAGTTTAAGGAATTCAACGATACATTTCAATTGGAACATATAACCACTCCACCCTATCACCCACGTAGCAATGGTCTAGCTGAAAGATTCGTGGATACCCTAAAGAGAGCATTAAGGAAGGCTACGGGGACGCCCACGAAAACGGCTTTACAGTTATTCCTACAGGTATACAGAATTACGCCAAACAAAGCGGCACCATCAGCGCTGTCGCCAGCTGAATTAATGTTCGCAAGAAAAGTACGTTCGGTTTTTGATAATCTAATTCCATCAAAGAAAGCTGATACACCTAATGTAAGCACACCCAAAAGAAAATTTGTGGTGAATGAAAAAGTGTTTTTTAAGAACTATAAAAACAACACTACGTCCTGGATGAAAGGCAAAATTAAAGGACGTATAGGGAACATGCTCTATGTGGTGCAAGGACCGAAATTTGAACATAGCAGGCATGTAAATCAATTAAGAAAAAGATTTTCGGAAGAGACAACTGTTGCGCCTGAAGAGATGGATGAAAATATGGAGGATCTTTTTGATACTTTCGAGTTACAAATGCCTCAGGTACAAGAAGGTAGTACCAGGAAATCCACCCGCAAAAGGAAATTAACACACCAGTTGTCGGTAAAACCAAAAAAGAAAAATACGATTGAAGCAAAAGTCTCAGGAGGTGGGTGTTAGGGCGCCGCTCCTATTTGACTACAAATGGACTGTTCCCTTTGCAATATATAGCAATGGTGGATTCTCTACAGGAGAGTCGCACAGAGTCTCTAGACTGACGACTCTACCACACTGTCAGATATCTGCCCTCGGGTAGAGGGCGCTCTCTGCTTCCGAGCAGAGAGCAATAACCCAGTCGTGGTTCCGCCGAAGGGTAGAACCACGACTGGGCAAAAATAGACAGACATTTTTTGGCCCGGCTATATGGCCGGGAATACCCACTATAAAATGACCATGTGTCACATCCAGCCTACGTGGGAAGGCTAGTAAATACAGTCGTACAGAGTCGCTGGACGACTCTACGACACTGTCAGCTCTCTGCCTTCGGGCGGGGGGTGGGGGCGCTCTCTGCTTTCGAGCAGAGAGCAGTAACCCAGTCGTGGTTCCGCCGAAGGGTAGAGACACGACTGGGCAAAAATAGACAGATATTTTTTGGCTGGGCCATATAGCCCGGAAATCCGAGTCCAAACTGACCATGTGTCACATGTTGCCCTTACTGGGAGGGACAACTCAATAATGAGTCGTAGAGAGTCACTTGAGAGTCTCTAATGAGTTACTGAAGAATCAGTGCGAGTCAGTGAAGAGTTAGTCACACTTCCGGTGGCGTACCGGAAGTAATCACGTATACACACGTCTTACGACGGATTGGACTTAAGCCTAAGTTACGAGTGAGTTCAGTACTCTCTACGAATTTGGTCTTCTGTAACATCTAAATTACACTTTTAAAACATTTTGAGCGCTTCGACGGGGTGTATATTACGGAAAGGTATTAATCCGTCTCTTCTCTCCTGTTATGGGCTAAATAACAAGGGTAGGACTTGGGGACCCTGCTTTTAAAAACAAATCCCAATGAATCTTGATATTCGAAAAGAAAAATGTTGAAAAATAAAATAACCTTACTCAAAATCATTGGTTATGACCTTAAATAGTAAACTTTTTCCCGAAATATCAATTACGACTGGGAAATGAGTTCAACACTCACGGGTTTCTCCCCGATTTCGGCCGTGTTCCACAGCAACACTACGCTCAGAAAAACATTTTGTGTACTTCATTTTGGTGTAAAATCAAGCATGTCTACCTATATTAATCACGAGTGAGTAGTAAGTTCCATTATCTCTGGCTCCCCGAAATTTTCGGTATTCTGCCGAATCTAAGTTACTCTTTGAAAAATATATTGGATCTTCGAAGTGTCTTAATTGTTATCAAGTGTCACTCGCTAGAAAAATTACAGCTGAATGGTTAGATTCTAAATGGAATTTTCAGATATACTGCCTTGTAACATATTAATGCATTTAAATTGCAGTATACGAAAACAAAAAAAAACATATATTCATTGGAAATTTCATCATCATAGTCCTGACTATAATGTTTTCGATAAATATTCAGGATATTTACAATATTGCCTATCTGTAAAATGTAGTCTATTTCACTAACAATGTGATATACATTTTCTTATGAAATCTACATATGTATAAAAGACAATCTGTGAGTCCGTGTGTGTCTGTTCATTATGCACGCCTACATTTTTTAAGCTACATCATTCAAACTTTCTAGGGACACATATCTACAGGTCGATACATACTTTTGAGTTTAAGTTCAGCAATTTTCCCTTTCGTACTTTTAGGCCCATGGTGAAAATTGTTTACATTTGCTCCGTAAAGCATCTAAGATATAAGATGGTTGCTAGATTACGTCACAGAAATCAAATCACACTTGTGAAACGCGACTAAATTATTTTTTTATTAAAATAAAAATGAGCCTTTATATTTAATTTTTATTCCAACGTTTCAAAAATTCATTTGGTCAACAAAAAATGTGAATAATTTTCCCCGTAATTTTGAAACAAAGAAGTATTAAAAATGTAGGCGTGCATAGGGAACAGTCACACTCAGACTCACAGATTGCCTGCTACATATATAGATTATGTTTTAAGTGTCTGCAGCGAATTTAAACGTCTTTGTTTCATCCGTTGACGAAATTAAAATGTTGTAAGTTGCACGGGCAATTCCGGGTTATGATGGTAGTGATTCCTAAAAGAAAGATATTTATGTAACACTATGTCGAGCAATATAAAGCGAGTGATCAGAGTTTATAATGCATTAATTAATTTTAAATGAGTTTGGATTCTGTAATTCATTCCAGTGTTATGTTTTTATTTACAGAACATTTTAGTCAATCAATTTGTCACTTCCTTTACGCGGAGAACTTTAAAAAATCTTGAGGTGCTTATTTCTTTTTCAATATTTCGGTTACAAACTATCAGCACACAGATAAGTGCAAATATAATGCTAGGACGAACCTGTTCACAAGACAAATTAATACCAGCAAACTATCACCTATAACTAGACTTTCTAGGTAGATAAAGTAAATATCTTATTAAATTCTGAAATAAACAGCCGTAACTCAGCAGGTGTTTACTAGCTTCTTGGCTGTTCAGTAAAAAAACATCTTCGAGCAACTCACTAACGCATGTTAAGAGCTGAAAACATTTTACGCAACAGATAAAATAACGATAGAGCTTAGGGGCAAATTTCGAAATTGCGTCTAATTTTACAAACTTGGGTCGTATTTTTACATAATAAATTCTTTTACGCATACACACACATTCACAAACACACACATTGATATATAATTATGGATATAAATAAATATACATATGGATGTACATGCAAATACACACTCTATACAAATATTTTCTGGTATTAATAAAACAATACTCAATGTGATAAACTGAGCTAAGAAGTATACATATCCTACGTCTATAAACGTTAAACGTCTATAAACGCCGGAATAATAATAATAATAATAATAATAATATATATATATATATATATATATATATATATATATATATATATAGCTCAGAGGTAGAATCGCCGACTGACGCCAATTCAGTTGGGTTTCAATTCTGGGTAAAAGAAATCGGATGTCTATCCGTACTGATGAGCAGTGATACAGCAAAACAGATCTGTCTGCGGATGACTTTTTACGCTCTCACGCCCTGATTGAGCACTCTGGAAGAATGGTAAAATTTGGAAAAACAGTCGTTACTATAGCATCTACACATCGCTCATTCAGTTATGAATTAGATCACTCTAACTACTGGCGTATGATACATCACATACTAAAAAGTATGTCTCCTTCTACCGAGCGTCCATAGCTCAGATGTAGAATCGCCGACTGACGCTAATTCGGTCGGGTTTCAATTCTGGGTAAAAGCAATCGGATGTATAACTGTACTGATGAGCCGTGATAGAACGAAACAGATCTGTCTGCGGATGACTATATATATATATATATATATATATATATATATATATATATATATATATAATCGTCAGACAGATTTGTTTCGCTGTATTACAGCTCATCATTACGGTTAGACATCCGATTGTTACTAGCTAGGATTGAAACCCAACCGAATTTACATCAGTCGACAATTCTACCTCTGATCTATGAACGCTCGGTAGAGGAAGGCGACTTTAGCGTGTAATATACAATGTAAACACATGCCAGTAACCAAGAGTGTTCAAATTCTTTACTGAATGAACGATGCATAGATGAGTGTGTAGTTACTGTTTCCTTTTTGAAAGCATACCATCCTCCATATATGTTCAGACCGGCTAACATGCTCACCTACATAAACTGTAACTGCATAGTTGCAGTATAAATCACAAGTGGGCTCTGTGAGTGCTGGACAGAAACAGGTTTCTCCGATGAAATGGCTGTAATGTAGATTAGCTAGCAGCCCTGGAGTACGCTAGTTGAATATACAGAGCGGAATCTGACAAAATGAAAGAATGAACCAAAAGAACAAAGTAGAAAACGTATCTCAATCTAGCATATTGAACTTTTATGAAAGCTGTAGGTAAAAATGAAGAAATTTAAACGCATACATTCATATAGGACGTGCGTTGTGGTGCAGTGGATATCGGCTCAGAACGAGAAATCCAGTTTAATTCATTGCATTCACTTACTCTAAAATACCCTTAAGAAAGGTATTAATCCGTCTCTTCCTTCCAGTTATGGGTTAAATAACAGGATAGATTGGGTTCTATAGCTTTGGCTGTCAACCAGTCTACCGCATAAAGCAATGGCAACCTACTGCGGGATAATCTTCAGCCCAGTCATTCATGTCTCTTTCGAGACATGATCACTCCAGCGTGTTTCACGTATGGCACTTAACTGACTGACTGACATTCATATAAATTAACGTTACTTACAAAATAATCACACATTCACCATTATATAGTTTACCGTCTAAATAATCTCTCATCATGTGTATAAAATTCGACTATCGTTTTCAGAAAATTTACACGTGTTATTAATACGCATACAAACATGTAAACAGAGAAGCGGTTGTATACATGCATATTCGTACAAAAAATGGAACGCACATTAATTTTAGAATAATAATTTATTGCTTTAATACAGGGACATATCTGAGCAAATAAGGATCAACCACAAATCAAATATAACACAATGCTGTCTCCTTCTAATTTTTTTCTATTTGCAGATCGATAACTGAGGAAGCTTTAATAAAACGGAAATATGTTAGATTAAGATACGTTTTATATGTTGCACTTTCACTATATATATATATATATACACGAAAAATCTAAAGTGAGCCAAAACCTAGCGCGGTTTCACACTACGGATCGTCAGGGAAAAGGCTCTATTCCCTGACGATCCGTAGCCTTTTCCCTGACGATCCGTAGTGTGAAACCGCGCTAGGTTTTGGCTCACTTTAGATTTTTCATGTGTTTTTGCAATACAATTGTATTTTAGGACTTTCGTATCGAGCACTTTTTCTTGTGTTTGGTTCCGTTTGGGTTTTTTTCTTTATTGCGGAATCTTGAATGTTTGTTCTTGTTCCGCTGGTTTCTTTTTCTTTCTCCCCATTTATCCCACGACTTAGTACGCCGGATTGTCACGGATTTAGGTTCTGTTTGTTAATGGTTTTTCGAGAGTTTATATTGGCATATATTTCCGGAGTGCATTCTTACAGAGTCTAAGTAGTTATTATTATCATTATATATATATATATATATATATATATATATATATATATATATATATATAGTGTATCGAGGAAGCAAATAATTTTCTAAACATATACTGTTAAATATAAGAGACAATGAATGTCTATTATATTTAATCATGAGCCGTTCTAAACATCGTATTTTGGCTTTAATTTCAGTTGAAAATAATGACAAAAATTCTCAAACATTTGGATAGTGTTTTACTCAGTTGGTTCTAAGCTTTCGGCTCACATGAGCGATCTTCAGAGATCTTATAGGGACGTAACACAAAAACTTCCACCATCAGCGACGATTTTATTTTGTGTTGACATAAAAATTCGCTAAGCATCGGCAATAGTTACCAAAAATAACAAACGCATTTCGCAAATTTGCAATGCGGTTCTATTACATCACACCGCGTGATATCGGCTCAGATCAAAATCAGGTTTTCAGCCATTTTATATTGGTTTTTGCTTCGGCTTTTGCTCTAAGTAGGTATAAGTGTAGATCTTATTTTAAGCCATGATATCATTTAATCAAAGGAATTATGTACCTTCAAAATTCAGTTTGCGACGGAAAACTTATTTGACATTGACACCAGAAAATCAAAATTTTACTTAATTCTTTCATTTTTCTTTCAATATACGGTTTTGCTTTGACTGGAAACAACTATTACATTTTAGTCTTTCGTGTCAACATCCAAAGAGTCTGTGCTCAAAGACCATGGATAAGTTTTAAAGCTTTCATTATACCCGAGCAACACCGGGCTGTACTGCTATATATATATATATATATATTTCATTTGTAAACGAGTTATTACACGACCTAGGCTCCTATTATGTGGTGTCCTCAGATGATTTGCAATAAGTAATAAATAATATATATATATATATATATATATATATATATATATATATATATTAGGAAATGGAGATTAAATTTAACATTTTTTAAATTTATTTGTTTAAAATTTTGAAATTTTCTAAAATTTTATCTCTATCTTGATGTAGCTTTAATAAAATTGAAACATTTTAAATTTAGACTTGTTTCCTATTTGATCTTTTACTTTACCGGTGTATTACTTCTGTACTTCATTTGCATAATAAATCAATTTTGTCACTGAAAAACCGTATTTTTCCTCGCTGAAATGGCCATACTGCCTAACAATTTCCCGAGTTTTATTTGAATATATATATATATATATATATTTATATATATATATATATATATCCTCACCGTTTACGGACTGAAAACTATACCTATAAAAACATCTTTTTACCCACTGGTTTCTAAACAAATTCATGCTTCTCTTCTCACTTCTCTAATATTATTAATAATTTTTTCTTTATAAGGAAACATTTATATCCATTGATAAACTAGCCATTACTTTTCTAATGTAGTCTCGTTACACTTCTACCGATCTGTCTGTGATGACATTTCTTTGTTTAATCTTAATTTTTTAAAAGTAATATTAGTTCTTCTTTTTGAGGAAATATTTGACGTCTTTTGATCACGCAGTGAATGCCAATTCACTCTGTACATATTTGTCTGTGATCATATTGTTGCATCCATTTCCCTAATGTAATATTCATGTTTATTTTTTTAATTTAGAGAAACTATGAGATCCATTGACCAGCAGTCAATGCCTAATTAAGATTGTTTCGTTCTCTACTCATTTATCTGTGATTAAAATGTTGAATCTGTTCTCTACATCTCTAATGGTAATATTAGCATTTACCTAATAAGTAAAGATTTGGCATCCTTTGATCAAGCAACCACTGCGTCTCTAATTACGTTTTCGAAAGTTTCTACCCATCCATCTGAGATTAAATTGTTGTATCTTGTCAAGTATCTCTAATGGTATTATTAGCTTTTTGGTTATAATAACACGTCTGACATCCATTCACCAATCAGCCAAGGCCACGTTAATTCGGCTTTCATCATCTCTACCCATTGGTCTGTGTTCAAATTTTTATTTGTTCTCACTTTTCTAACGGTATTATTATTACCTTTTACCTTATGTGGAAACAGTTGACATTCATTGATCAAACAGTCAAGACTAATCGAATTACGCTTTCTTCATTCTCTATCCATTGGGCTATGATCAAAGTGTAGTATCTTTTCCGCACTTCTTTAATGCTAATATTAGCTTTTTACTCATAAGTCAACAGTCGGGACTCACTGACCTAGCAGCTAATGTTATTCAAATTAAATTTTGATCTATCTCTATGTATTTGTTTGTGAGGAAATTGTTTTCTCTACTTGTAATATTACACGCACATTTATAAAAAACTTCAGGTAATCATTTACCAACCAGACAGTTCTAACATTGTTTAATTTAAAAGAAAAATTATTCTCATTAAAACAATTTGTCAGGAAAAATACTCCAGTGCTATTTATCGTTCTTTCCAATATAGACAGATACTTTTTTCAAACTACTTATGCCATTATATTGTCTTCATGTTACATGTGCAAACCATTTTAGTTGTTGTTGTTGTTGAATGTATTCAAGTGATGTGGTTTCTCTCATTTCGTTCAATTAATTGTGATTCTGTTGTACAAGCCAACGATGTCCGAAGTAGGATTGTCCTCGCTAATACATACAATCTGCATTCGCCATTTGTACTCATTGATCTGTATAAGTGGATTTAAACCACTGACAGTTTTGACATTTCTGAATGAGATGGACGCCATGCATGATCTATATATGAAAGTATCGATTGAATGAGGATATTTAAATTATAAATCGAATTTTACGTTTAAATTCATGTTTAAGTTCATCAATTTCTATTATTGCCAACTTCAAACAAGGACGTGCCTTGTGGTGCAGTGGATATCGACTCGAAACGACAAATCGTGAAGCTGAGTTCAAATTCCAATTAAATTCACTGCATTCACTTACGCACAAACATCCATGGGAAAGGTATTAATCGGCCTCTTCTCTTCAGTTATGGGTTAAACAATAGGACAGATTGGGTTCTAATGCTTTGGCTGGCAACCAGTCTACCGCAGAAAGTCGTGGCAACCTACGGCGGGATAATCGTCTGCCCAGGCAGCCATGTCTCTTTCGAGACATGGTCGCCCAAACGTGTATCACGTATGACACTTAACTGACTGATCATCAAGTGGGTGATCAGTTTTATATTTTTATGAAGTAATAAACTGATCCCCCAGTAATTACTACTTAATAATAGAATACATCTTTTCCCACTCAAGCTATGAGTGAAATAACCGTACAAATTGGATTATATAGACTTGGCTAGCAACCAGTCTACCGCAGAAAGCAATGGCAACACACTGCTGGATAATCTTCTGTCCAGTCATTCATGTCTTTTTCGAGACAGGATCACTAAAATCGTATATCATTTATGGCACTTAACTGACTACTTCAAACAACAATGAAAATTGATACAAACCAGAAGCATATTCTTTTCCATGTTCAGTGGAATTATTCTTTACTATATGTAATGCAACTGATCTATTCAGTAAGTTCAGTGCTATATGTGATTCCTGCTTGGGTGATCATGGCTGTTTCAAGACATGATTAATCAGGTAGAAGTTTTTCCCGCTATAGGTAGCCATTACTTTTTGCGGTTGATCGGTTACCAACCAAGGCTGTAGAAACCAATAACTTTTGCTATTCAGCCGATAACTGAAAGAAGGGTTGGATTAAAACCTTTCCTTTTCGGTGCGTAAGTGAATGAATAAATTCGAATGGAATTCGAACTCTCAAATTTCTTATTCCGAACCGATATACATTACACCACAATGCACATCTGATTTATTACTTGAAGATATTTTAAATGTGTAATATTTTTGAATTTTATTAATATTTGTTACACGTCCTAATTTTGTAAAGATATAATCCAGGTATGTGTCACCTCTTGTCCATTTCAGTTCCTGATGATAATTTAGGTATTTCAGAGTGTTACCTTGAGCAATAATTTTTGCAGTAACTAGTAGAGAAAATTCATTTTTACTTTTTTTATAATCGTTTCACTCTAGGCAAGGTAGTGCCATTACTGTCGCGCATGGAGAATACATAAGAGGAGACCGAAGAGAAAGAGGAACCGGTTAAAGTGGGTGTCGGAGAATAGATAAGAGAAGGATGGGAATACTGGTGTGAAGAGTTTTGCATGAGAAGGAAATGAAAAGCGAGGACAAGACACAAAGTTCGTCAGGGAAAAGATAAGAGAAGGATGGAAGTCAAGAAGATAAGAGATGAGTATTTAAATAGTCGATGTTGTAGCTATCAGGAAAGCAAGTATACTTCTACAGGCGGGAGTAAGAAAAAGGTGACCGAGAGATTAGAAGTGGAGGCTACATTTGATTGATTTGAGAGTAAAATGTGGGATCTAGTTGCCACATTAGCAGCTTGAGTAAATTCAGACGGGGAAACAGGGAGCGAAATTTGTCGGAGCAGAAGCCGTGAAAGGTGAGAAAGTGACTGCAACCGTGCTGCAAAGCCGAGAAAGATTGCAGTGCAGATTCTCCTTTGTAACTTTTCTAGAAACCGAGATGAAGAGGATGGACACCCGTCCAGATATGACAACAATATTCAAAGCATGGGCGGATGGTAGATTTGTATATGTGCAAGAAGGATACAGACGAGACAAACCTACAGGTCCAACACAATGACCCGACTTTCATAGTAGTAAAATCATTGATTGATGTGTTCAGTTCTTTACGGTTTATCAATTCTTTTTGTTTATTAAAAGCTAAAAATATTTTCAATGTGTAAGAATATTAGCAGGCCTCCGTCGGTCAGGGTAGACGGTGGGTAACATCCTAGTTGTCTGCTTGGCTAGAGCATCGGCGTCTGTAAAAACCGATGCGGGAGTGAATGCCTTTGTTGCAGAGGCTATATTTATATTTTGTTTTTGGTTTGTCATTTTGCTTCCTGCGAGTTAGCTTCTCCATCACAACTTGTGTTAGTTCCTCCTCTCTTGATTTAAGTTGTTGGGACAGGGTCCCTCTCCATTTGAACCGTTTGACTGCTACGCTCTCCCATGACTCCGTGTTGATGCCAACAGCTTTCATATCTCGTTTTATGATGTTATGATACCGCAGTTGTGGCCGTCCAGTAGGTCTTCTTCCAGATGGCTGCTCTCCATACATTGAGGTCTTTTGGAATGCGGCCTTCTGGCATACGATGGACATGGCCTAGACGTGGGTAGGAATATTTTAAAGAATAATGGTTTACGTAAATTCTTTCGAATTAATCCATAGCTCAGGAAGAAGGTTATCTGTGAGTAAGTGAATATAACAAACACAACGGATTTTGGAAATTCCCTCTGAGATTAACAGCGCCGGCGCATAATCCATTACATCAACCACAAATCCAAGCCCATAACACCTAGTATTGCCAAGCGACCACCTGTCTAGTCTCGACGTGGCTTAACTTCTCTGATATTACGTTCACCGGGAATCCAATGTGATATGGCTGTAAACAACAAAATTCTTTTCGCCGAACTATGAATATCTAATCCATTTCCATTGTCCCAACCGTTATCTTTAGTACACTAACCTCGGAGGACAAAACGAATACAAATCCTGCGATGCTGAATGATATAGATGTTTGTTTCTTACAGATTTTAGGTAAATGATAAAATATATATTGCTGATTTTCAAGACAAATGTAGTTTCCCTATCTGAAACATCACACATCAACATTTCTCGTGTTTAAATCTCTTCTTGTGTTATAAATCGTCATTTAAATAAAAACTAAATCAAAAGTAATCAATCTAAATCTTGTTTACCGACTTGGCAGTTCGGCTGCAGTCGCTCTCTCACCGGCGTGACCTGGATTTTCTGTGCCTCTTCTACAAATATTTTCACAGCTTCTGCTTCAATGCACTTAGCTCACTGGTGCCCGTATGCATGAATTTATATGAGCTACTAGACTAGGTTCCACCCTTTTACAGTGAAACCGATAAAATATAACCGCATTTCTACTCTAACAACTTCTTTTCTCGCACTTCCCGCCTGTGGAATTCCCTTCCATATACTTGTTTCTCCGACAGCTACAATCTCCAGGAGTTTAAACGTAAGGTCAATAGACATCTTCTATCTCATTAACTCGCACCCTTTCTTTCAAGGTCTTTTATCGAGCCACTTCGCCTCTATTACACCGATATTCTCATCCGTCTATTACCCTCCTCCTGACATCACCTATAACTAACCCTTCTTTCTTATCACTTACCCCTATCTAACCCCTTGCGCAGCAGTGGCAGTAAAACTGATTTACTTGAGATGAAATGAACACTAATGTTTCTTTGATGTTTCATCATTAGTGTTCATTTTAAAATGAACACTAATGATGAAACATTAGTGTTCATTTCAAAAATGAACACTGATGTTTCTTTGATATTTCATCTTTAAAATGGTCCAAATAATGAGAACTATACTGCAGAATGATGTGAAACACATAATGAGGTAAAATGATTTTAGAAAATTATCACTGGCAAGAGAAGCAAAGAAAAACGAGGTCGATCTAATTGAAGATTTTGAAAAAATAACATATAGCAGAGGTGTTTTGGATTTGCGTTGTGGTGCGGTGGTTATTGGCTCGGAAAGAGAAATCGAAGAGCCGAGTTCAAATTCCAGTTGAATTCATTGCATTTACTTACGCGCAAATACCTTTAAGAAATGTATTATTCTGTCTCTTCCCCTTCCAGTTATGGGTTAGATAGCAGGACATATTGATTTTTACAATCTTGGTTGGTAACCAATCGACCGTAGAAAGTAATGGCAACGTACTGTGGGAAATCTTCTGCCTAATCAGTCATATCTTTTTCGAGACATGATTGCCCAAGCATGTATCACGTATGGCACTTAACTGACTGACTAGGATGTACGTTGTGGTGCAGTGGCTATCACCTCGGAGAGCCGAGCTCGAATTCTAGTTTAATTCGTTGCATTCATTTACGTGCAAACATATTTGGGAAATGTACCAATCCATCTCGTCTCTTTCCAGCTATTGGTCAGATAGATTGGGTTCGAGATCCTTGGTTGGCTACCAGTCTACCGAAGAAATAATGGCAATGTACTGTGGGAAAACCTTTGTTAAGTTAATCACATCTTTTTCGAGGCATGATCCACCAACCGTGTATCAATTATTGCACTTAACTGATTGCTGACTATGTAATATAAAAACAACCTCAAACTTTGCTCGAAATTTTGAACAGGATTAGTTGTTCACCCCGCGATTTTCCGGTTTCCTCTAAAATCTTTTTCTTTGTCTTTCACTTCTGGTCGATAGCCTCATGCGTCTTAGTGGCATTATAAAATTACTTGATGGTGCCACTTATTCTCTAACACTCGACCTCGAGTGAATGTTAGGTCTTGTACATGGTGATCATAGTCGCAGGGCGACATTGTTGAAAGTAATTTTAAAGGAGCAACAATTGCTAACAAATGCACTCTAGAGGAATGTGTCGGGAGCCGTCCTCGGTTGTGACCTAAAATTTCTTGGCACATTAATAGATGGGTTTCTAGAGATAGATATCCATTCGGCTGTAAAATAAAATATAAGGTTTTGTTTTCTTGTAACATTCCTACAATTACTCTCTAGTAAATTTTTACTGCCAATAAAAAAAGCTAAAATTTACATTATTTCGAAGTTGCAGGTATTTCGGATAGTCTCCTATAATGAATCTCACACGTCTGACATATCGAATAGACATCAATCAGTATTGATTATACAAACAGAGAAAATCGAATATTTATTGACAGCAAAGATCAAGATCATAGAACTGGAAATCGATCTCCATCTTTAAAATTCTGATTAATATTCCATCTGATCTAAAAGGAAGCAGATCCAATGAATTCCAATTTACGGCGGATTCAGTCATGTGGGTATTTCGATCACTCAAAAGGTCTCACGGTCGTATGAAATTAATCTTAGAGTTAAGAGGCAGATTTCTTGAGCACCACCTTCCTCCGATCAGGCACGGTTCTCCATGCAATCGCCACATTCTACTTCGTCTCCACAAAACGAGCAATTGCTATTTTCCATCATTCATTGCTTACTATATGTCCTTTGTGATTCACATTAATATAATAGCAAATAAATTAAGCATAGAAATCGAAGTTGAAATTGTTCGACGGCCATCACTCTTTCTGACACGAAGTTTTAACCTATGATCAAACCGGTCATAAGGAAAAAAAAAATGAAAACTAAGAAAGTGTCCAGTAAAGGACAATCATGGCAAAGGACGCGTTCCAGAAGCTGGGCAAAGTACTAACACACAGGAAAATTTCACTAGAAACAAAGAAAACAGTGCTGGATTGCTATGTGCTGTCAGTTCTTCAATGCGGCAGTGAGCGCTGGACAATATCATCGAAAATGAGGACAAAACTGGAAGCAGCGGAAATGTGGTTCTACAGAAGGATGCTGCGGATATCGTGGACTAAACATGCAAGCAACGATGAGGTGTTGGAAAGAATGGCAACCAAAAGGAAATTAATACCGAGCATCAGGAAGAGACAACTGAAGTTCCTGGGACACGCAATAAGGAAGGAGAGCTTGGAGAACCTGATACTGACTGGCCAGATAGAGGGAAAGAGAGACAGAGAAAGTCAGCGGATAACATATTTGCAGGGCCTGGTCGGGTGGATGACGGAACAGGGGTTGCCAGGAGTAACAGGAACAAACATACTAAGGGCCACAAGGAATAGAGAAACATGGAGGGCCATGATCGCCTACGTTCTGAAGGCACAGGGCACATAGCAGAAGAAAAAGAAAGGACAATCAAAAGTCAAATGTTGACCTGAAGCGTAGAGAAGTATGAATGAATCGTTAGTGAGAAGGCATGCGAGGCGCTCTCCTTCTGATAAATAGGCTTGGCGTTTTTCTTTGATATTTTTGTCAGCAGAAACTTAGCATAAATTTTCATCTATGTGCCATGTTGCTTCAGGACGTAGGCGATCATAGCTTTCCTCGCCTTTCTATCCCAGGTGGCTCTTAGAACGCTTTTTCCTGTTAACCCACACAAACTCCGCTCTGACATCCATTTGCTCAGGCCTTTCAAATATGTTACCCACTACTTTCCTGTGTCTATTTTCCCCTCTGTCTAACCTGTGAGCATTAGATTCTGTAAACCTCCCTTCTTCATGACATGTTTCAAAATCTTCAGCTGTCTCTTCCTGATACTCATTATTAATTTCCTTTACGATATATTCCAGATCTTTAAAAAATCTTTCTGTTGAGAGAAATAAACATATAGCAAGTAAATTTAGATATAATTTTACTATATTAATATATATTTGGGAAGAAATTTTTCTTTTAAATATGTTTTGTTAGACAAGGAAGATTTTTAATTTCTGATTTAATTTTTACAATTGTTTTACATGTTACCTTTTTGCTGGAGAGCATAAAAATGCTTCATAATTTTCGACTTTCCAAGCGCTTTCAGCCACACCATTGGCCATTTTCAAAGATGTTTTTTTCCAATATTTCTATTTAGTCCTCATATTTTGACTATAACGTAATTGTCGTGTTTTTGAGAAATAAAGTTCTTTTAAGATAACAACGCAAACGTCAATGCATCACGTAAGCGTCTGTCTATTAACAAAAAATCTTTCAAAATTCCATTTCTATTGTTAATGATATAAGATTGATAATAAGTGAAAATTGCTTGATATATAATGACTCTCTTATAGCGAGGTGCTTTTGATGTTCTGATTTAAATAATATTTTTTATTTTCAATCAAAATCTATTTAAGTTTTCATGTGAATTATGGGTTATGCATTATCATATTTATATAGTTTTACAAGATATGATTTTTCTTCATTCCTTGATATTTCGTGAGATCGGGTGTGAAGTTTAAAGTTTAAAGCGTTGTTAAGAAGACACATACACTGGCACTTGAAAAACACATGCAGCATAAAATACGAATTTGAACGAGATACTAGATTAGCAACTAGACCCCACCCTTTTGCAGTGAAACCGATGAAATGCAACCGCAACTTCTACTCCAACAGTTTCTTTTCTCGAATTTCCCGACTGTGGAATTCTCTTCCACAAGACTGCTTACCCGACGGCTACAGTCTCTAGGAGTTTAAATGTAAGGTCAATAGACACCTCCTAACACACTAACCTGCTCCCATTCTATCAAACACTCTTCCCATCTGCCCAACCCTCATTCTCGCTATCATTATTCATCTGTCACCTTCCTCCTGACATTCCCTATGTCTAACCACTCTTTCTCTTTACCTTCCCCTATGTAGCCCCATGCGCAATAGTGGCAGTGGAATGCCTTGCATGGGGTGAGATGATTAAAAAAAAAAGAAAAAAAAACCCACCCTTTTGCAGTGAAACCGATGAAATGCAACCGCAACTTCTACTCCAACAGTTTCTTTTCTCGAATTTCCCGACTGTGGAATTCTCTTCCACAAGACTGCTTACCCGACGGCTACAGTCTCTAGGAGTTTAAATGTAAGGTCAATAGACACCTCCTAACACACTAACCTGCTCCCATTCTATCAAACACTCTTCCCATCTGCCCAACCCTCATTCTCGCTATCATTATTCATCTGTCACCTTCCTCCTGACATTCCCTATGTCTAACCACTCCTTCTCTTTACCTTCCCCTGTGTAGCCCCATGCGCAATAGTGGAATGCCTTGCTTGGGGTGAGATGATTAAAAATAAAACACATGCAGCATAGATTGAGTCAAGCATATATTGTATAGTTATTGAAGAGCATATTTTAATCAGTAATGTAAAGCATATGTTTGATTTGTACTGTGAGGCATATATCGCATGATTAGTGACCAGACCATACTGCATGTTTACTGAAAAACCAATATTACATATTTACTAAGGAGCGTAACCATTCGCAAGGTTAATGAGAAGCATATATTTGGTGGTTACTGAAAAACATATATAGTATTTTTTCTTCCCATTTTATCCCAAACACGGCAGAACTGCCACTGGTGCGCAGGAGATTACCTAACATTTGAGTGAAGAGAAAGATGTACAAGTTACAGGAGTGTCACTGAATGGGTAAAAGAAGGATGAGGACACTGTTGTGAAGAGGACTGCATGAGAGTAGAGCGGAAATGAAGAAGAACATGATACAAGGTTCTCAGGGAAAGTGTGCGAGTCAAGAAGATAAGAGATGGCATTGACTGTGTATTTACATTCTTGGAGATTATTGCTGTCAGGGAAGCAAACATACGGAAGAGAATTTCACAGTCGGGGGAGGCGTGTGAGCAAATAAGTTGAAAAGGTAGAAGTTGCGGTTACATTTGTTTGGTTTCACTGTAAAATGGTGGGACCTCTGTGCTAGTCTAGTAGTTCTAATAAATTTATGCTGAAGAGTTAGCAGGGAGCTAAAGTCGTCGAAGCAAAAGATGTAAAATTATTTGTAGAAAAGCCACATTACGTCGATGAGAAAGTGAATGCAGTTAAGCTACCAGTCCGGGATCCATCATATTGCAGATCTCCGTTGGATTTAGTTAAGAAGCACGAGATGAATAGCAGAGTCACCCGACCAAATGGGACAGAAGTATTCAATCCAAAGTTGGATGGTAGACTTATATATGTGCAAGATGGATATAGGCCAGACAATTTTTCTGGCGCTACACAGCGAACCAGCCTTCCTAACAGCAGATATAGATATGAATTCAATGTAGTCATTTCAGCTGAGTTCGGCTGATAGAGCAGTGATTTGCTTTCAAGTAGACTAGCCTGATCCGTTCTGATGGTGATGGAGGTATCTAGTGAAACATATATTTCATGTTTTCTGAGAACGATATATCTCATGGTTATTATGAAGTATATTTACTTTAGGAGGATATAATTCATGGTCAATAAGCGAGCTATATTTCATGATTACTGTGAATCATATATTAATTGTTTACTAAGGAGCATATATCACATGGTTACTGAGAAGCATATGCTTCATGTCTGCAGTTTTCAAGTTTACTTAGAAGTATATATTAGGCGGTTATTTAGAAGGATATAATACATTGTTACTGATATATATATATATATATATATATATATATATATATATATATATATATATATATCCTATGTTTCCCTAAAACCATGCGTTTTATGGTTACTGAGAAGCATATATTTTATGGTTACCTGCTGTTAACGACCTTTTTATGAACGAGCGATTTGCTAATGTTAACTGACCCTTAATGAGTGACCACCTCGAGAACGCGACCACCGATTAATATAAGCGAGTAAAAATTAGTGATCAAGCGACCTCTTTAAAAAAATCCATTTTGGTCGTACGCTGCGAAGTTTTAAATTAGGAGAAACTAAATGAGTAATCTATTTCATTTTGCTTTATATCTAAGCCAGGAACACTTTCTCATTGTTTTGTTATTGTAGTGTTGTATCAACCTGTTATTCCTTGTTGGAATGTACATTGCCTGAATTCACCTCACCCTCAAACATCGGCTGTTTTATTACACGTATTGCATTTTACATATTCAAGGGATTTGTTGCAGTTTCTGTACCGACTTGGATAAATTCAGGGATTGGGAATACCACAATTCTGTCCCTTTCTCAAATGTCTATCTCTTACATTCCTTTAATTTTTTGTGTATCTATCTACTCTATTTCTAAACTTTGTTTATCTATCTCTATATCTTTATCTACCCCCACCCACGATCGCTGTTTTTTGTGTTTTTCTTTCATGTATTATAGCAGATTCTCTTTTGCTCTCACTCACTTCTAAGAAAAAAAACTGAACCCGTACACAATTTTAAGTCCTCTTGTTGACCGTTGTAAATACGTTTTTAAAATTTTATAATGAATTATTCTGAATGAATTTCTTTGAAGTTTAGACATTTTCAGTTCAATAGACATCTCCTAACACACTAACCTGCTCCCATTCTATCAAACACTCTTCCCATCTGCCCAACCCTCATTCTCGCTATCCTTATTCATCTGTCACCTTCCTCCTGACATTCCCTATGTCTAACCACTCTTTCTCTTTACCTTCCCCTATGTAGCCCCATGCGCAATAGTGGCAGTGGAATGCCTTGCTTGGGGTGAGATGATTAAAAAAAAAAGGAAAAGACCCCACCCTTTTGCAGTGAAACCGATGAAATGCAACTGCAACTTCTACTCCAACAGTTTCTTTTCTCGAATTTCCCGACTGTGGAATTCTCTTCCAAAAGACTGCTTACCCGACGGCTACAGTCTCTAGGAGTTTAAATGTAAGGTCAATAGACACCTCCTAACACACTAACCTGCTACCATTCTATCAAACACTCTTCCCATCTGCCCAACCCTCATTCTCGCTATCCTTATTCATCTGTCACCTTCCTCCTGACATTCCCTATGTCTAACCACTCTTTCTCTTTACCTTCCCCTATGTAGCCCCATGCGCAATAGTGGCAGTGGAATGCCTTGCTTGGGGTGAGATGATTAAAAAAAAAGAAAAAGACCCCACCCTTTTGCAGTGAAACCGATGAAATGCAACTGCAACTTCTACTCCAACAGTTTCTTTTCTCGAATTTCGACTGTGGAATTCTCTTCCAAAAGACTGCTTACCCGACGGCTACAGTCTCTAGGAGTTTAAATGTAAGGTCAATAGACACCTCCTAACACACTAACCTGCTACCATTCTATCAAACACTCTTCCCATCTGCCCAACCCTCATTCTCGCTATCATTATTCATCTGTCACCTTCCTCCTGACATTCCCTATGTCTAACCACTCCTTCTCTTTACCTTCCCCTGTGTAGCCCCATGCGCAATAGTGGCAGTGGAATGCCTTGCTTGGGGTGAGATGATTAAAAATAAAACACATGCAGCATAGATTGAGTCAAGCATATATTGTATAGTTATTGAAGAGCATATTTTAATCAGTAATGCAAAGCATATGTTTGATTTGTACTGTGAGGCATATATCGCATGATTAGTGACCAGAACATACTGCATGTTTACTGAAAAACCAATATTACATATTTACTAAGGAGCGTAACCATTCGCAAGGTTAATGAGAAGCATATATTTGGTGGTTACTGAAAAACATATATAGTATTTTTTCTTCCCATTTTATCCCAAACACGGCAGAACTGCCACTGGTGCGCAGGAGATTACCTAACATTTGAGTGAAGAGAAAGATGTACAAGTTACAGGAGTGTCACTGAATGGGTAAAAGAAGGATGAGGACACTGTTGTGAAGAGGACTGCATGAGAGTAGAGCGGAAATGAAGAAGAACATGATACAAGGTTCTCAGGGAAAGTGTGCGAGTCAAGAAGATAAGAGATGGCATTGACTGTGTATTTACATTCTTGGAGATTATTGCTGTCAGGGAAGCAAACATACGGAAGAGAATTTCACAGTCGGGGGAGGCGTGTGAGCAAATAAGTTGAAAGGGTAGAAGTTGCGGTTACATTTGTTTGGTTTCACTGTAAAATGGTGGGACCTCGGTGCTATTCTAGTAGTTCTAATAAATTTATGCTGAAAAGTTAGCAGGGAGCTAAAGTCGTCGAAGCAAAAGATGTAAAATTATTTGTAGAAAAGCCACATTACGTCGATGAGAAAGTGAATGCAGTTAAGCTACCAGTCCGGGATCCATCATATTGCAGATCTCCGTTGGATTTAGTTAAGAAGCACGAGATGAATAGCAGAGTCACCCGACCAAATGGGACAGAAGTATTCAATCCAAAGTTGGATGGTAGACTTATATATGTGCAAGCTGGATATAGGCCAGACAATTTTTCTGGCGTTACACAGCGAACCAGCCTTCCTAACAGCAGATATAGATATGAATTCAATGTAGTCATTTCAGCTGAGTTCGGCTGATAGAGCAGTGATTTGCTTTCAAGTAGACTAGCCTGATCCGTTCTGATCGTGATGGAGATATCTAGTGAAACATATATTTCATGTTTTCTGAGAACGATATATCTCATGGTTATTATGAAGTATATTTACTTTAGGAGGATATAATTCATGGTCAATAAGCGAGCTATATTTCATGATTACTGTGAATCATATATTAATTGTTTACTAAGGAGCATATATCACATGGTTACTGAGAAGCATATGCTTCATGTCTGCAGTTTTCAAGTTTACTTAGAATTATATATTAGGCGGTTATTTAGAAGGATATAATACATTGTTACTGATATATATATATATATATATATATATATATATATATATATATATATATATATATATATATATATATATATATATATATATATATATATATATATATATATATATATATATATATATATATATATATATATATATATATATATATATATATATATATATATATATATATATATATATATATATATATATATAATATATATATATATATATATATATATATATATATATATCCTATGTTTCCCTAAAACCATGCGTTTTATGGTTACTGAGAAGCATATATTTTATGGTTACCTGCTGTTAACGACCTTTTTATGCACGAGCGATTTGCTAATGTTAACTGACCCTTAATGAGTGACCACCTCGAGAACGCGACCACCGATTAATATAAGCGAGTAAAAATTAGTGATCAAGCGACCTCTTTAAAACAATCCATTTTGGTCGTACACAGCGAAGTTTTAAATTAGGAGAAACTAAATGAGTAATCTATTTCATTTTGCTTTGATCTAAGCCAGGAACACTTTCTCATTGTTTTGTTATTATAGTGTTGTATCAACCTGTTATTCCTTGTTGGAATGTACATTGCCTGAAGTCACCTCACCCTCAAACATCGGCTGTTTTATTACACGTATTGCATTTTACATATTCAAGGGATTTGTTGCAGTTTCTGTACCGACTTGGATAAATTCATGGATTGGGAATCCCACAATTCTGTCCCTTTCTGAAATGTCTATCTCTTACATTCCTTTAATTTTTTGTGTATCTATCTACTCTATTTCTAAACTTTGTTTATCTATCTCTATATCTTTATCTACCCCCACCAACGATCGCTGTTTTTTGTGTGTTTTTTTTTCATGTATTATAGCAGATTCTCTTTTGCTCTCACTCACTTCGAAGAAAAAAACTGAACCCGTACACAATTTTAAGTCTTCTTGTTGACCGTTGTAAATACGTTTTTAAAATTTTATAATGAATTATTCTGAATGAATTTCTTTGAAGTTAAGACATTTTCTTACGTTCTCATTTACTTAATACGGGCTTACATGGTAAAATTATAATATATACATTCTGGTGAGTGGAATATACGTTTCTGGTGTAAATAGGTTATGACTATGAGCATTTAGCATACAACAGGTTCCACTCTATTTCATGGTTCATGAGAAGCATATATTTCGTAGCTCTTGAGAAGTACATATTTCATGATTCCTGAGATTGACCATATCCTGTATATTTTCACAAATATTGAAGACAATTAAAAACAATAACACTTAGACATATAAGAATTTAAAATATATTATTCCTTAAATAAGAATATAAACGCTGCCATGCGTAATCTATATATATAAAACGCAAGATGTTTGTGTGTTTCTGTCTATCTGTCTCTCTGTTTGTATGTATGAATGTCCTTTATACAAATCCACAAATTTTATTCGATTCTCACCAGACTTTACACAAATATTCTTTAGAATTCCGGTCAGGTCATGGGCTACTTATTTTTCTGATACCCCAATATCCGATCAGAATTTCAGCCATTTCATCTTGGTTCTAGCTGCAGAATTTGCTCTAACTTGGTAAAGTAATAGTTTTTAGTCTCAAACATTAATAGATCATCTCAGACGACACATTTGTCCCGATATCGGCAATCGACACCCCTGATATACTATCAAATCAGACCAAAATCAGGTTTTCAGCCCTCTTATTTTGGTTTTTGCTTCGGTTTTTGCTCCAAGTGGGTGTAATTGTAGTTCTTAGTCTCAGCCATGATACCATTTACTCAGAGAACATATTTGGCCTTCAAAATTCATTTTACGGCGGAAATTTATTTGACATCGATACCGGAAATCAAAATTTTACTTACATCCATTCATTTTTCGTTCAATCTACGGCTTCGCTTTGAATAGAAACAACTATTGCTTTTTAGTCTCTCGTGCCAACATCCAAAGAATCCGCTCTAAGAAGATGGATAAGTTTTAAGGTTTTCATTACATCTGAGCAACGCCGGGTTATAATGCTAGTTGACTAATAAAATAAATCATTTACGTATTTTTCTTAAGAAAATATCAAATGAAAAAATTACATTATTTTGCTTTGCACCTCCACACAAACATTAATAAATACATTTAATAAAACTAATAATGAAATAATGCTAGCTAAAATCTCATTAGAAACAAAGAAAAATATACTGAAATGCTTTGCAATATAAGTCGTCTTATATAGTAGTAAATGATGGACAATCTCCTCAAAAATGAAGAGACTTGAAGCAAGAGAAGTGCTGTTCTTTAGAAGGACGTTGAGACGGATGCATTCCAAATGCTAAGTAAACTATTTAGAAGTTAAGTAAACTATTAAGAAAAGAGAAAAAATTATAAGAAACAAAGGAGAATGTACTGAGCTGCAGCTTAATAGAAATCCTTTTATGGCAGTAAAATTGAAATAGCGAAAATATGCTTTTCAAATGCTTAGCAAAGTATTTAGAAAGAGAAAAGTTTCATTAGAAACAAGGGTTAGAGTAGTTTGCTGTTGCGTAATAGCAGTCTTCCTATATGGCAATGAATACTTGTCAGTCTCTACAAAGATTAAAATTGTCATAGAAAAAAATACTTAGACGCCAATTGTCTATATACGTTTGCCTCTTTCATTCTCTCTTTTTTCTCAGTCCCTTGCATTCTTTCTTCCTATCTTTTCCCCGCCAATATTAGTATTTATAATTACAGATTACACTTAGGCATATTAATTAATTCACGTGTCTATGTCAGATAGAAATAATAAGAGTGAAAATAGAGTGAGAGAGATCGAAAAAGGGGGACAAAAAAAGAAAAAATTACAACCATTGATACAAAAATTATTAGGTAAAGGAAATTTTATTTAGGAAGAAACAGCTTTATTAAGTGTTTTCCTCTTTTTGTCGCTGATTTAACCATGCATAATATCCTGTTTTGATTAAAATCTGTATCCTTCTTAGACTTTAAGAATGGACAATGCTCTTGCGAACTCAGATTTGGCAGATTCAGTGAGGTAACTTACGAATTGTACATTTTATGAGTAGAATGAGTTTTTATATCAACTCAACCTCTCTGTATATATGGACAACCAAATGTTTCAGTTAGCATACATGTCGATTTTTAATGCATAAGGATGTGCGTTGTGGCGCAGTGGATATCGGCTTGGAATGAGAAATCGGGGAAGCCGAGTTCGTATTCCAGTTGAATTCCTTGCATTCACTCACGCGCAAATACCTTGGGAAAGGTATTAATCCGTCTCTTCCTTCCAGTTATGGGTTAAATAACAGGACAGATTGGTTTCTATAGCCTTGGTTGCAACCAGTCTACCGCAGAAAGCAATGGCAACCTACAGCAGGATAATATTCGATCCAGTCAGGCATGTCTGGAAAGAGACATGATCGGCCAAACGTGTATCACGTATGGCACATAACTGACTGATTGATATATATCCGGATTTGGCATTTTGGGTTTCTCTTTGTGCTGATGACCATGCATTCGGTTTTCTCGCAGTTTATTTGTAGTTCTTTCTTGGCACTCTCTTTCGCTACCTTCTGTAGAAGGTCTTGTAGTTTCCTTTCCGTGTCTGCTGACGTGGGAAGCCATGATCGCTTACGTACTGAAGGGACAAAGCACAGAGAAGAAGAAAATGCATATTCTCGAATTAATGCCAACCAAGTCTCTAGAACCTAATCTGCTTTAGAAATACATTCACAAATATCCTAAGTGTAAACTTCATGGAATGGGCTGTAATTCAAACTCAGCTTCCTATCTTTCTGAGCCGCTAACCGTAAAACTATCCACATCATTTTTTCTTTTAATTACGATCGTACATATTGAACATAATTCCATGCTTATCGACAGTTTGTGCCAGTAAACATTAAATAGCACATAGATCGTTCGAAAAGAAATTAACCTGCATTTACTTATTTATTTCTTGATGCAGACAAACCTATAGAAAAGGATAAACAATATTCTGGATGCATACTGCACTCTTCAAAGTTTATTCCACAGCCACCTACGTTGAGCGAGAGTTGTAATCTATAGCACCTACCATGAACAATAAAGCAATGCGACGTGTAAGAGCTCTTATCAATGAAATGATGTCTTTAACTAAATGTGCCATCAGTTGAATGAAGGAAGAACCTGCTCTCATCACTGTACAATTCAAGGTGCACTTTTTCTGAGGTGAGGGCACCAGGTGTATTCGAGAAATTAACGTCCTTTCATTACGCTATACGTGCCAATAACCGATGCAACAAAAGCAATTAGATAAGCACATATACCCAAACGTACACTCGCAAGCAACAGACACACACACACACACACACACACACACACATATATATATATATATATATATATATATATATATATATATATATATGTACGCATGATATATGTGAAATATTTAATCATTTATCTTCATTTTGAAGAGTTCAACAAATTTAAATGGTATTTATCTACATCAACACCAATGGAATATGACATATCTTTAATCTGCGGGACTTATATCATTTAAATAGCGATACAAGTACGTTGTGGTGCAATGGATATCTATTCGGAATCGGAAAACATATAGCCGAGTTCGAATTCCAGTTGAATTCATTGCATCACTTTTGCTGCAATACCCTTGTGAACGGGATTAATTAATCTGTACTAGATTCAGCTGTTGGTTTAACAGTAGGCCAGATTGGGTTCTATAGCCTTGGTTGGCAATCGGTCTACCGCAAAATGAAACGGCAACCTACTGCGGAAAGATATTCTGTTAGTCAGTCATTGATTGAAAAAGACATGGTTGCCCAAAGTTGTATCATGTATGACATTTAACTGACAGATAGGATATGACAAATCTTTAATCTGCAGAACCTATAAAATTTAAACATCGATAGATAGACATAGTTTCGTGTAAAATTAAGTATATGTTACTGAGCAATGATTTAATTGCTTGCATATGACATGAATTTTCAACGATGTTTTTCCAACTGCTTTCCATACATGTGTGCATAAGTGTATAAAGTTATATAAGATGAGCCTAAATAATTTCCGATTCTGTTATTCTGCTTTTTATAAAACCGTCTTTATCTTCGTCTTTATCTATTTAATTGCATTTTTGCAGATCGCAACCTTTAGGATGATGACTTTGAGACTACATTCGCCGCCAACGCACGGGTTCAATACTAGATGTTTCGTTTACTAAAACCTGATCCCGTCAATCATTCCCTATCATCGTCTGTTTTTGTAAGGTTTGGTTAGTGGTGAAAGAAAATCAGTGTAGACGAAATTTCTGATGGCGGGAATTTGTTTAAGGTGGACTTCAACTTGCCAAGAAGTAGCAGTTAATTTCATGACCATCCCTTGAAGCATATTTGGAATGAAGTATTAGACTGCTACTGATTTGTTATAATTTCAAATGGCGCCTCCTTAAGTCGAACAATTAGGGAGGCATCGATATCTCAGGTAGCACGAATTCAAAAGTCACCGTGACCGAAAGTTTGAGAGTACAGGCCTTGTTCAGACAGTTGATCACACAAAATACACCTCACTTTCCCAGAAACTATAACTTAGGTCCGATCAGCTCTTCAGCTAACACAGCTCTCCTGAAAAAACCGCCGCGTGAGTGAATTGTATTGGTTTGATGTACCAACAGACTGGCATATTCAGCCCTTACTTACGTGAAATGTGATGTATGATATGATATGAATATTACATGTGAAAACATTTAATGTAACTTCAATAGATCTGCGTAAGAATTTATGTAATAAAATTGTTGTTCACATTTTATATTGCATAAAAGGAGTATTACAATTGAGTACAGCCAAATTTAGATAACAAATTGAGCCTCGATTTAATCAAAGTGCGTGACATAAAAAAGAGAGTTTTTCTGTATGTTTACATATATCTGTGTGACGTGTATGTATATATATATATATATATATATATATATATATTGTCATCCGCAGACAGATCTGTTTCGCTGTATCACAACTCATCAGTACGGTTAGACATACGATTGCTTTTACCCAGGATTGAAACCCGACAGAATTGGCGTCAGTCGGCGATTCTAACTCTGAGTTATCGGCGCTCAGTAGAAGGATTCAGACTCTTAGCGTGTGATGTATCATACGCCAGTAGTTAGTGCTCTGATTCATTACTCAATGAGCGATGCTTGAGTAGCTACTGTTTTTCAAAGTCTACCATTCTCCCAGAGTGTTCAATCAGGGTGTGAGAGCGTAAATAGTCATCCGCAGACATCTTACGCTGTGTCACAACTCATCATTACGGTTACACTGCGATTGCTTTTAACCCATGATTGAAACCCGACCGAATTGGCGTCAGTCGGCGATTCTACCTCTGGGCTATGGGCGTTCGGTAGAAGACGGCAGACTTTTAGCATGTGTATTGTCATTATACACGCCCAATAGCCACAGAGCTCTAATTCATTATTGAATGAGTGATGTGTACATGCCAGAGTAGTTACTGTTTTTCAAAGTCTACTATTCTTCGAGAGTGCTCAATCAGAGTGTGTGAGCGTAAATATTACTAACTAGTTAGATCAGTATACAATTGTATTAAAAAGTGGTCAATACATGTTTAATGTAGAGCTTTTAAATATTTTTATTCAGAAATGTGTCGATTACGCAACCTTAGATTCAAACTTTCCGTATATTAAGGTGTTTTATAACAACAGAAATTTCAGAACGCACAACAAAATATTTAAAATAATTAGACGTTCAAAATACGAAAGAAATCTGTCAGGAATTGTATACATATTCATCTGTTTAAATGATCTTTAAATACATTTTCTGATGAGTTTTCATCCGTAGATAGCTTCGGATCTTTAGCTAGCTTTCTCGTTCTGTAAATAATTCTATGGCTAATCAGAAAACATCACTAACATCGTAGGGTCTGGATTTTGTCAATATGTTCAAGTGGTTGCCGTTTTTACTTTAAATAATTTTAAATAATAATTATTTTAAATAATAATTTTAAATAATAGTAATCTTTTGACTAACTTCTCTTCTTAATACAATCACCAAAGATCACTACCGTCGGAGTTTTCGGATCTTTTAATATATTCCATGTTATATCAAGGTCTTTGCAATTTTTACTCTTAATAATTTTAACTAATAATAACTTTTACATAATAATTTTAAAGAATAGTAATGTCATGGCTAACCTCTCTTCTTGGTACACTCAGCAAATATCACTAACGTCGTAGGGTCTGCATATAGTTAATATATCCCATGTTATATCACATTATCTGCCGATTTTACTTTAAATAATTTTAAATAATAATAATTTTTACATAATAATTTTATATAATAATAATTTTATGGCTAACTTCTATTCTTAGTACAATCAGCACAGATCACCACTGTCGTAGGGTCTTGATTTTTCAATACGTTCCAAGTTATATCAAGTCATTGCCGTTTTTACTTCAAATAATTTTAAATAATAAAAATTTTAAATAATAATTTTTATTTAATAGTAATTTTTGACTAAATTCTCTTCTTAATACAATCAGCAAAGCTCACCACCGTTTTGGGATCTTGTTAATATGTTTTATGTTATATCAAGGTCTTTGCAGTTTTTGCTTTAAATGTTTTTAAATAATAATAATTTTTACGTAATAATTTTAAAGAATAGTAATGTTATGGCTAAATTCTCTTCTTAGTACACTCAGAAAATATCACCACCGTCGTAGGGACTAGATTTTGTTAATATATTCCATGTTACATCAACGTCTTTGCCGTTTGTAATTTAAATAATTATAAATGATAATAATTTTACATAATAATTTTAAATAATAATTTTATGGCTAAATTCTCTTCTTTGTACAATCAACAAAGATCACCACCCTCGCAGTTTTGGGATCTTGTTAATATGTTCCGCGTTATATCAAGGTCTTTGCCGTTTTTATTTTAAATAATTTTAAATAATAATAATTTTATGGCTAACTATTATTCTTAGTACAATCAGAAAAGATCACCAGGTTCGTAGTGTTTGGATTTTGTTCATTGTTATATCAAGGCCATTGCTGTTTTTACTTTAAATTCCACACTAGTTTGGTACAATATATATAGCTTGAATGCTAGATTTGGGATTATACCAAAGATTTTAAACATTTCCTTTAGTACATCCTAGATATACGTTTCCCTATCTATTTGTATCCTGTACTTCTGCATTTAGGTTCTTAAATTAAATATCCGAAGTTATGTTCTGATTCAATCACATAAAGAAAATAATTTTGGTAAATGTTCGTTTTAAGTCCCTTCGCTTTTCCCCCCTTCAAATTTATCCAAAATAGCATTATTTCTGTGCAAATGTATATGCTGAACTCAAATCAATAGTTATTGAAGAAACTTACCTTTTTTTATCTAAATGTCCATTAAAAGACAAACTATATGTTGCAATTTTTCTCTACCGTAACTCTCACGAAGTCATGTAACAAACTGCTGAATGACGTTCTACGTAGGCAGAAATTTTGTTTTGAATTTTGGTTGAATTTCTTCATTTACTGAAACTTCCGGCGATGTTTTTCCGCTAATGAAAGTAATAAGCGTAGAAATACAATAGCGCATTGCTTTAAATCCCGGAAGTACATCGCCGGAAGTATCAGTAAATGAAGAAAAATCGCCAAAAATTAGTGCACATACGCAGTACGTCATTCTGCAGTTAATTACATGACTTCGTGAGAGTTACGGAAGAGAAAAAGTGCAAGATATAGTGCGTTTTTTATGGACATTTAGATAAAAAAAAGTAAATCTCTTCAATAACTAACACTTGATTTGAGTTCAGCATATACATTTGCACAGAGATAATGCTATTTGGGGTAGATTTGAAGGGGAAAACGAAAGGATTAAAACGAACATTTACCATATATTTTTTAGTATCCTCCCAGCCGTGTTTTCAATTTCTGACCAGCTTCTTCCTTATTTTGAACACACAGTTATTTTTAGACTAGCAGTTGCTCGGATGTGATGAAAGCTTTAAAGCTAATCCATGGTCCTGGAACTCAGACGCTTTGGACGTTGGCATGAAAGACTAAAAAGCAATAGTTGTTTCCAGTTAAAGGGAAATCGTAGACTGAAAGAAAAATGGATGGGTGTAAGTCAAATTTTGATTTCCTGGTATCGATATCAAATAAGTTTTTCGTCGTAAACATAAACGTAAAAAACTGAATTTTGAAGGCTAAATATGTCCTCTGATTAAATGGTATCATAGCTGAGACTAAGAATTACAATTATACCTACTTAGAGCCAAACCCGAAGCAAAAACTAAAATAAAAGGGCTGAAAAAAAAATACAAACATACAAGCATATAAACAGACACACACACAAACATCTTGGTTTTATATATATATATATATATATATATATATATATTATCGATTTTCTGCACTATTGTAAGAACTGCAACCTTGAAACTTCTGAATATCGTTTCTTATGTCTTTGTCTATAAGTGTATCAAATTTGATTAAAATAGGACCACTCTTTCTATAACCCGATTTTTTCGATTATCAATTTTCGATATTTATCGGGGTTGCCTCGAAACAAAACATAGCTCAGAACACTCGCAGACGCTTATAGTACAACAGTGTAAATTTTCAAAAAAATCGGTTCAGCCGTTTCGGCGTCTATAGATAAAGGACACACACACACACACAGACAAAGTTCCATTTATAAATAAGTTTAGATATTTGAAAGATTATAGATGCGCTTCCTGAATGTTCCTGTTGTGAGTTTGAAAAGATGCGTTGGAGAATCTGTTTCTTATAAAACGCCTGAAGTTACAGAAAGGTAAAAACCAAAGGTGCGTAATCGACTGATTTCAGGATGAAATATATATATATGAATGAGATAGATAGATAGATAGAGAGATAGAGATAGAGAGAGAGAGAGATAGAGATAGAGAGATAGAGAGATAGAGAGATTGCCTCATTTATTTGTATATTGATTTATGGATACGCGATGTATTAGTCCTTACTGGAAGGTCCTTAGCAGAAATGAGGAATAATACAACTTTTATCTTCTCTGTTTGATATTTTCCCTGTATGTTTCACAAAGATATGTTTAGCGAAGAAGTGCTGTGTGTATTTAACTTATATTTTAATTTATACGTTTGAACAAAAGGAGAGGCTATCGGACCATAATTAATATTGTGATTTCAATGCATAGTAAATTACCCGTATTCGATTTCCTGCTGCAAATGAAGTTTAATATATTTATGCGTCTGGATGCAGAATAAGGTTTACCGAAATTATCTAGCAGAATAATCGCTAGTGTCAAAATCTCGACCTCCATTACATGTCAACTCATCCTATATCATTAAATGGAGCAGTAATTACCAATAAAATAGCGATTAAAGTATTGATATCTTTTGTCTCTACCATTTTTCGTCGTATTTAAAATAGTCTATTTTATAACACGTGTCCGGTTCTAGGCGCAAGCTACTACTAGTTAAAATTAGACCCTTTAGTATCTTGTCACTTACTCCAATACCATTTAATTTTAATGCATGAAAGCATTGCTTTAGAAGATTTTCTTCATAAAGTATGGCTGGAGTAACCTCGAAAAGCATTTATTAGGGATAAGACATTGAAATCAACCGTGGCTGATCGTGTGTTGAAAAAGGTTTGTAACCAATCTATGTGGAATGACATAGAAACACTATATATATATATATATATTATTGGTCAGATTTTTCAGATATCTAACGAGGTTAGGTTATGAAGGTTACCTCGTTTTTATATTAATAACGTCATAGAAACACTATATATATATATTATTAGTCTCATTTTTCAGATATCTAACTAGGTTAGGTTATGAAGGTTACCTCGTTATTTATATTAATACCGTCAGCCTACCATGGCACACACAGAGAAGACCACATCTCCACTGAACATGAACACAGGAGCCAAAATCCGAATTATGTGTGTGTGTGTGTGTGTGTGTGTGGCGAAGAACAATCAAGAATTTAATCGGGACCTCACACTGACAATAAACTCCTAAACATAAGGGATTAGATAATGGAAGTCTTAGAGGGAGGTCATACGAACACAGAGTGAGACAGATACACATGCAGATATATATATATATATATATATATATATATATATATAGACAGAGAGAGAGAGAGAGAGACTCTGTGTAAGGAAGTTTTCAAAACCATACATCAAAATTTGTAACATGGAATTTGGGAGAATATTTTAATGCTAAATTGGAATAAATCTATATTAGAATATTTTGAAGAAACTTATCATTATCATTCAGTCAGTTAAGTGTTATACGTGATACACGCATTGGGCGATCATGTCTCGAAAGAGACAGGACTGACTGGGCAGAAGATTATCCCGCAGTAGGTTGTCATTCTGCAGTAGACTGGTTGCTGGCCAAGGTTACAGAACCCAATCTGTCCTTTTATCTGACTCATAGCTAGAGGGTGAAGAGATGTATTATATTCTTAAGTATTAATTAGTGGGTGATCAGTCTATTACTTCATGACAATAGAAAACCGAACCACACTTCATGCCAGTAAAAGCTTTAATTATTTTTCCCACTGTTATATACAGTCAGTCAGTTAAGTACCATACGTGATACACGCATTGGGCGATCATGTCTCGAAAGAGACATGACTGACTAGGTAGAAGATTATCCCACAGTAGGTTGATATTCTGCAGTAGAATGATTACAAGCCAAGGCTATAGAACCTAATCTGTCCTGCTATTTGACTCATAGCTAGAGTGGGATGAGATGTATTACATTATTAAGTAGTAATTAATGGGGGATCAGTCGATTACTTCATGACAATAGAAAACTGATCCTCCACACTAAGCTCAGTAAAATTTTAATTATTTTTCCAGCTGTTATATTTAGTCAGTCAGTTAAGTACCATACGCACTACACCCTTTGGGCGATCAAGGTTTAACGAATGTGGCATGAATGACTGGGCAGAAGATTATCCCGCAGTAGGTTGCCATTATTTTCTGCGGTAGACTGGTTGCCAGCCAATCTGTCCTGTTATTTAACCCATAACTGGAGGGAAGAGACGGATTAATATCTTTTTTCCAAGGGTATTTGCGCGTTTGTGAAGGCAAGGAATTCAACTGGAATTTGAACTCGGCTTCCCGATTTCTCGTTCCGTGTCGATATCCAATGCACCACGATGCACATCCAAGTATATGTTAGTTTAACATAATTTCAAAATGGAAAATCAAAATTATTAGCCTTCTTTTGCGAGACAAACGTACAAATTATCACGCAATCAAGTGAGCCGTAATGAAAACCTCATTAACTCCAATTTTTGTTTGAATTCTAACATCAAATCACCGATTAATTCTCAAAAGTATTTCTTCTGTTGGTTTCTTGCTAATTCTATTCTCCAAGATTTTTTCGACGATGCTGACATGTGTTCTGGTGCACGTGAGTAACTTTTTTTTTTGCTCTAAATGCCAATATTGCCGATTCGTTTCCGCACACGTGCGTCAGGCCATTTACGAAATCAGAATCAATTGAAGTTAATCAAAATTGGACAACGTTGGCAATTACTATTTTCCACCTTGGTGAGATGTCCGCTATTTCGTCCTGTTTAATTGTTTGAATTGTAATGTCTTTAAAGCCTTTGGATAATCATGCGAACCCGCGAGAACGCCATCCTTAAGACCCCGACTTTCCAGTTCCTCTAACACCGAATTTGGACAGATCTCTAGTTTAATCCAGCGTTTGAAAGGACCTTAATGACCTAATGTCTCTTCATTGTATCACCAACTTCCGGCCTTACTAAGATTAAGCGCATTTTCCGATGCCTCATTCATTAGGAATCTCTGGACGCACGGCAAGCCAATTGGAAACGTTTCTTTATCATGAATGCAATATACACTCAGCTGAAAAAGCAGGATGACACGCATTTAATTTGACAAAATGTTATGTTTGCATGCATTTCCAGAAATTCATGCATATTGATTGAAATAACTGCTTCAGATTTCTTTCTTCTCCATACGGTCAGTTTTAAACCCACTTGAATCACAGGATGTAATCAATTTCTGTTTTTTCATGAATTAGCTATTTTGTAGTAGTGTGAAGTAATATCAAAATATTTTCCGTGTGCATGGTGAAATTCGTTTAGCCTTGAAAAATATTGCATCATCCCTGATTGCATCAGAATTATATCAAGTCTAGACACTACTGTTTCGACTGTCTTTTAGTTTTTCTATGACCATCGTCTGCGATGGACGTTACTCCAGGGAAACGTATGAAACTTACAACACCGTACGAACGCACTGGCAAGTCTTAAAAGAGATCGCGGATAATGTTGGGGTAAGGATTTCAATAGTGGTCATGTCATCAAAGCGAAGAAACAAACCCAATCATTTATTCCAAAACATAAAGAGAAAATGCGGGCGAAAGGCAAAAGACGACGAAAATCTGGTCAGGGAAATTGTGAAATATCATAGGAAGATATTCATTTTGTTTTAATTAATTTTCATAATGATTTATATATATAAATGCATATAAAATAAAACTGCCAGTAATTCTAATTTATTCAGGCGCATAAAACCTCTGGCCTTAAAATATTCTGCTTATTAATAACTTTAATGATCATATTTGAAAATTTAATGTTTACATTTTTGTCTAAACCAAATTACATTATACAATTAAAAACGCACGCGCTTTATAATATATGACTAAAATATGTGCAAAGGATCCAAAGAAAACATGATTCGTTTTGTATCAATTAATTCACTCAAGGATCTATATTTATTTACACTTAGATTATTGTCATCTTCATGTTTCTTCAATCATTTTACACTAGGGAAAGCAATAATAACCAACAAAGATGTGAAGGTAAAAGAAACCAAAATAAAAATAAAAAATAAAAATAAAATGAAATAAAGAAAGAAAGAAAGAAAGAAGAAGGGTTGATTAATCTTGATATATTTGTTGGCTGTGGGCTAATCACAAAATCTTACTAATCATGTCTAATCATAAGCGTTTAACTTAAAACACTTAGAATGTGTAATCAAGAATAGGTAGATAAAGAAGAGATAGAAAACGGTTAACTTTAAAACATAGTAGGTACTAACCGCTATTTACGCATCATTCTATAGCAATGGATTGTCCATCAATATTATTTAATAAGGCATCTTTACCGCATCTCATGAAAATTTGAAGTCGAATCTGCTCAGTTAAAGTGGCAAATCTTTGCATGAAATTATCAACATGTATCGCCACCATGATATCGTTCAATTTAACATTAAAGACTTGCTTGTCAAAATGACTTTTATCAGTAAAACTATTGAAAAAAACAACAATTGTGGCGCTAAACGTTTCCATAACTCGAAACTATATATATATATATATATATATATATATATATATATATATATACTACTGGCCATATGTTTTAGGCCAGGGCATTTATTTTGAAGAAATGTTGTATTTCGTATTAATTTTAGTATTTATTGCCAAGTGGACAATTCTAAATGAAAATAAAATAGTTCTTCTGTTAATATTATTTTAAAAAAATTTTAAAGCAAGGAGGCAAAGATGAACTCTTCCAAATCACCCCAAATTTTCTTCATTCTTTCATTGATGAAACTGCAATATAGGTAATTTTAAATATATAAATTCATTTCATGCACATGCTATTGTGCAGTAGTAATAAAAGGTATATTATATTTTCATTTACAACTATTCACTTAAAATAATTAAAAAACAGAATGAAATACCTCATTATGTTAGAAAAAGCTGAGGTGGCCTAATAATTACGGCTGGTAGTGTATATAATGATAATATACGGGCTAAAACTCTGCCTTCTTTTACCGAGCGCCCATAGCCCAGAGGTAGAATCACCGACTGACGCCAATTCGGTCGGGTCTCAGTCCTGGGTTAAAAAGCAGTCGGAGTTACAGCGAAACAGATCTGTCTGTGGATGACTATATATATATATATATATATATATATATATATATATAGAGAGAGAGAGAGAGAGAGAGAGAAAGGGCGTTAGGAAAAGTGAGATGTAAATAAAGAGAAGAGACATTCATTAAACTAAAGTATAAACACATACATATATTCCAAAAAATAGATTCATGACTTATGTAAACATTTATAACAGCTTCTTCCAAATATTTATTTTTAACGCAAAAAAGAAATGTGCCTATTTTTTTACCTGATCAGGGTCACTTAAAGATATTGAAAAAAAAAAACTAAGATAAGTATTATAGATTTCAGTTTTGTTTTCGTCTTGCCCCCAGGGCCAAACAAATAGAGAATATATCACCGTTTTTTTTTCGTGTAAAACGAGTGAAGACAATATTTTCTGACAAAATTTGAAACGAATATTTTTCAAAACTCTTAATAATTTTGAGATCTCGGTGGCAGCGCGAAAAAACGTTGATCTTATGAAATGAATAAGATAAAATAAGAGAAAAAAAAATTAAATCTCAACAATAATTCGCTTTTTCATTCTAATAGAAATTTTCAAGTGTTTTATTTTTCATGAGATTCTCTTTGTATCTGAGAATCTTTGTTTCAAAATATCCGCTTCAAGAGATTTTCACATCGCAATTGATCTTGAGAAAAATATTGAGTTGTTCATTCTGATGGCTGATGATAGAGACCATATTTTTTTACATGTAAACAGACAAAATACATTTTCTGCGTATATATTGGTGTCGCTGTGTGTGTGTTTGTGTCTCTGTATCAGTAGTATATATATATATATATATATATATATATATATATATATATATATAGATAGATAGATAGATAGATTGTAGTAACAGACAAATGGGTATGTGAAGTAAAATATTTATATAGGTCAATAATTCAATGGTTCAAAATCAAATTTATATATAGCCCAGCGTTGCTCGAGTGTAATAAAAACTTTAAAACTGATCCATGGTTCTGGAGCTCAGACTCTGCCTAAAGAATATTTGTGTGAAGGTTGGTGAGTATCTGGTAAAAATTGTGGATTTGTATAAAGGACACACAGACAGATAAAGTCACGCACACACGCATCATGCGCACACACACACAAACAAACATCTTGTCTTATATATATATATTATCGATTTTCTGCACGATTGTAAAAACTGCAACCTTGAAACTTCTGAATATCGTTTATTATGTCTTTGTCTATGAGTGTATCAAGTTTGATTAAAATCGGACCACTATTTCTATGACCCGATTTTTTCAATTATCAATTTTCGATATTTATCGGGGGTACCTCGACACAAAACCTAGCTAAGAACACTCGCAGATGCTTATAGTACAACTGCGTAAATTTTCAAGAATATTGATTCAGCCGTTTCGGAGTCTCTAAGTAACGGATACACACACATAGACACAAACACACACACGCACAGACAAAATTCCATTTATAAATAAGTTTAGATAGATAGATAGATAGATAGATAGATAGATAATAATAATAATAATAATAATAATAATAATAATAATAATAATAATAATCACAGTGAAACTAACACCAATTATAAAAAACTAAATCGCTAGAACTGGCGATATCTTAACTATAATTTAATCGCCTTGAACACCCAGAAGAGAACCTCTTTTAAGGGCAAAGAAGCATTTTGCATTTAGATAGATAGATAGATAGATAGATAGATTGTAGTAACAGATAAATGGGTATGTGAACCAATATATATATATATATATGATTTTCCATAAAGTTATTCCTGGTGCTACTGAAAATCTATTAGATATCCCAGGATGCACATCTGGTTGTTTTAGGATATTTCAGCGTCTACATGAAGGTTTATTGCTTATCTCTGTTCATGTTTTTGTATGAATCTGTTTGTTTAAATGTTTCTGGATATGTGTCTATGTGTGTGTCCGTGTATGTGTTTATTGCAACATGACTTAATCCGTTTTGATTGGTGGCTGCCAAGAAGTAGCCGTTTCACTGATGCAGCGAACGATGTCTTTCGTTTCTTATAAAACTATCGTTATGAACTCAATAAGACCAAGATTGAATGTGCTGAGCATAGTATAATGATAATGAGGTCAATAATGCAATAGCTTCAGGTCATAAGTCAGCTGAACGTCGCCTTTCAAGTTAATAACTCCAATATTAACACCGACAGAATTTATAATATAATAATACAAGAACATTATCGTCTGAAAGTTCGTTGTTATCAGTATTTCACGTCGAACCGCCACTATCCACTCATTCTTTCGTAATTTTGTCCATAAGAAATGATCATATTCTTCTTTTATGCGCCCTTCTGGAATTTTATCATGGCTCTCCTCATTTTCCTCTCCTTTGTAGTGCTTGGTAAGTTTTGATTTATACTGTATCTTAATCCTTTTTCTACCAACTATTATTTAAATAGATGTGCGTTGTGGCGCAGTGGATATCGGCTCGGAACGAGAAATCGGGTAGCCGAGTTCGAATTCCAGCTGAATTCATTGCCTTCACTTACGCGCAAATACCCTTGGGAAAGGTATTAATCCGTCTATTCCTTCCAGTTATGGGTTAAATAACAGGACAGATTGGGTTCTATAGCCTTGGTCGGCAACCAGTCTACCGCAGAAAGCAATGGCAACCTACTGCGGGATAATATTCTGCCCAGTCAGTCATGTCTCTTTCGAGACATGATCGCCCAAGCGTGTATCACGTATGGCACTTAACTGATTATTTAAATATTTTCAATCCAAGCAAAGCTGGACAGTTTGAAAGGTTTTTGTCAGTGAGAAGAAAGATTGGTTGCAGTGGCTATTGAAAAGAAAATAACAGATAAATGGTATTAAAGAAGATAGAAGATGGCATTTGACTTTGTAATTAAATCTTTGGGTATTGTAGCAGTCAGGGAAAAATCAAACGAAATTTAATTCCACAGGCGGAAAATGCATGAAAAGCTAATGGAGTAGAAGCAGAGGTTAGGTTTAACTAATTTAACGTTAAAAGGTGGAACCTAAATTCCAATCTAGTAACATGCTTTAAATTCACGTGGAAGTGACATCAAGGAAAAACTCAACAGATCATGAAAATATTTGTAGAAAAGATAGATGGAAGCCACGTCACGTCGATGAGAAAATGAGTGAAGCCGAGACGTCAAGTCATGTCCGTTTACAATGCAGATTCGTCTTTGAGAACACCGAGATGAATCAATGAGCACCCGACAAGATATGGCAACAGTATTTCTATACACGGACTCCTTACATATGCAGGTTACGTAGGTTACATGTTGCTTTTTTCAGTTACTGTTGCTTTTAATATATCATGTGAGAATTAAATTTTCCAAATTCTCGTTCCATATTATATTCCATTTTTTATTCCATGTATGTGTCCATTTTTCTTAAAATTATCGTCTTTCCTCACGGGATAATCTTATCAACCTTCTGTTGAAGCTTCTTTTTCATGCCTCAAGATTTTCATCGTCTATTAAGAGATTTTGTCACATTCATTATCATATCGGAAGACTGATGTTTCATATTACATTCAGCACTCTTTTCATTGTTTCTAACGAATCTAACCTGTTGATTTGTACCTTGCTTAAATTTCAGAACGTATACTTCGACTTCCCTTGTTAAAAACATTACAGATATTTAAATCATTGTGCTTGATTGATTTTGCTATCTCACGATTGAAGTTCATTATAGGACTGTCCATTTTACAGACAAACATGCATCCTGTTTCCTGACAATTGATATTTTGTACCGAAATATAAATATATGATTCTAAAGTCTAAAGATTTAGTTTGAATAGAAAATTCATATTACCTGGACTGGGGTCTGATTATGGTGGTAAATTCAGAGGCAGCCTCTTTCATTTCTCTTTGGAATTATTCTATACATAGAATTAGTTTGCTGCAAGACACGCAAATTGCGTTTCTAGTGTTTTAAATTCAGAATTGTTCATGTGAAAGCATATTTTGGTGTAATATCTGCTTCAGCACTTACCCGGATAACTCACATGTGCTTGACTTTGGAATTCTAAAGGGTTATTGCTATGAGCTGCTATGGTGTTGTGCAAGCTGCACATAGTTATCATAACAGCGCAACAATAACTAGAATTTTACATGTATTATATGGATGGGTGGTTGCCGCAATTGTTATTAGCTGGGAATGAAAGAACGCTGAGAAGATTTTGATATCAAGTCGTGATTTACATTCATTTTCACGCAAATACATTTCAGAAAGCTATGAATTTATATATTCCTACAATCACTCACTATGTGTTCGAATATAATTTCCCAGCTCGTCATCCTTAGTTAGTATCAAGTCTAGAAAATATACATACATATATATATATATATATATATATATATATATATATATATATATATAAGGTCTCAGACCCAGTAAATAAAGAAAATTGTCAACAATGGTCATATTCCTTGAACGAGTCGAATGCTACGATATATATATATATATATATCTGAGGTCTCAGATCCAGTAGATAAAGAAACTTGTCAACAATGGTCATAGTCCTTGAACGAGTCGAATGCTACGATATATATATATATATATATATATATATATATATATATATCACCTCGTTTGCTCCTGGTTAATTGTCTCTTTGTTTGGCTTGCTGGCTTAGTTCATGGACACTCAGTACAGTACAAATTTCTATCTTTAATCAGCACAATTGAAAACGCAACAAATTTATATCTGTAATATGTAAGAATTAGCAATATAGCAGCTATGATAATTCACGTAGCCTTCTGAATACAATGCTCAAGTAATCAAACAGAACACCGGATTGAGACTTATTTCACAGAAATAATACTTCCTTTACTTGTTTTCTGGAGATAAATTAAAACTAATTTTTGCTTGTTACGTCGTTGAAAACCGAAAATAGTTATCCTTTAATCTTCCTCCTTTAATTCAAATTTCCTAATTTACTCATTTATTTATTTTTTTATAACAAAAATGAAAACAAAATTATATATCATTATTATTTTATATTGGATATTTGAAAATAGAAGTTTGCTATAACGTACAGTAGATATTTCTAGTGTATTTATGTATTTTTACTTTCAAATCTTAATTTGGGCTCTCTATTCAAATTACATTGATGATCGTGTACAACTCTCAGAAACATGATTTTCTTATGCATAAAGCAGCGTATATCTATTGGCCCAAAAGAGTCATTTTAATGTAATCTTTAAAACGTATAACTTCATCAAATTTTTATTATTGCCAATCTCAGACCAGCATATATTTAGATTCATTATTGAGTTATTTATTCTCGAATTTTATGGGGTAAAATATGATGTTAGACATTACAATAGTTAGAATAATTTCGCTAATGTAATTCTCATGTCTAGAGAATATTTTTCTGTTTTTACGATTAAATAAAAGATTTCTGTTCTGAAAATGAAAATGATGATAGGGTTGATTTTTTTAAAACTACGTATTCAGTGAATTATACCAAATGCATATTATAGATAAAGATTATATCAGTGAATTGAGATGCAAATTTTCATTGATTTGTTTAAAGTAAAGCCATTTCAAAAGATGTATTTTTAGTATTTTAGGGAATATATTTATATATTTCAAAAGACCCATATAGGGTTTAATTATTGTTATTTCCTTGGTTAATTAATGTTGTTACTCTTAGATAAATTACTAGTTATTTAGGCTGATAATAGAGAAGTTGCTTATAAAACGTAGTTGTTGTTGGAAGTATTATTATTGATAATATTGTTATTATTATTATATCAATTTCATCATATGTTTATTTCTATTAATGTCGCACTACCTACCAAGCCTGCGGCACGACCTAAGGCAGGTCGTGGTGTGTTGTTATAGTTCCATTTCATGATTTTTCTATCTTCCATAACAACCCTAGCGTTACATAGACAAAGTTCTCTTTAGTTAGCCTGTACTTAACAAGACAATTTTTGCATATATCTTATGCTGGGTTTTCCAGGGATTCTTTCAATATATTGTTTATTCCATTGTTTATCATTCCAAGTGCAGCTACGATCAATGGCACGATTCTTGTTTTCAATTGCTACAGCTTTTATTTTTCAATTTCCAGGTTTTTACATTTTGACAGTTTTTCAAATTCCTTGGTTACGATGCTACAATCCTCTGGACCAGCCACATCAAGTTTTTTCTTTTTGGTTTTAACAATAAAGTGCAGCCTATTTGCTTCAAATTTTCTGTCTATGTAGATGGTGTAATCCCATAGAATCGTGACACCTTTCTCTGTAACTGGAGCTGGATGATGTTCATACCAGTGTTTGTTTACAGCTTTTCCATAGGGTTTGCGCATTGTCCAATGTAAGTATTGCCCCACTTTATCGTGACGATTTTAATATTCATTTGGGTCAAGTACAGAACATCTTGAGATTAGATGGTCTATTGTTTCTTGGTGTTTATCAGAGAACCTGCATTTTGGATCCACATTATTATGTATAATATTTGCTTGGATGTTCCAAGTGAAAAGACTTTGGTCTTGCGCTGAAAGATTAAAGCCTTCAGTTTCAGATTTAATCCAGATGCACATAACAATCGAAGAGAATTAACTTTATCAACATTGGATTTCTTAGCACGTTCTGGATATTGGTCATGCAAAGATTTGTCTTTCCAGCGTTGTTTTATCTGTCCAAGAGCTTCTAGCTGAAAAATACCTTTTCTACCTTCTTTACGGGGTATGTATAGACGGTCTACATCATTCTTTTGATGATGCATATTTTGCTTAAAAAGAATCTTTCTTGTCTTAGAATACATTTGCTAGACTGGCAAGGTTATTAATAGACATAATTCTGTTCTGAGAATTCAATTCAGTTTTTAATATCAGTTGGAGCCTATTATAGTACTCATTTACATCTTTTGATGTTTATTTCACCAGATTTATAGATTCTATTCATATGATTGCGGTAAGGGGTCGTTTTCCAAATCGACATACATTGTTTGATGAAACTGATGATGATGGGTAATATCTTGTACATAATTAAAGCCTTTAAGATCCAGAAATGTGGTATATTATCGAAATCCTTACGATAAACTATCCAGGGAATATTAAGATTTCTCTTTGCATTGAAGCAGTTTTTGTTATTATAATTATGTCATTTTTTTTCATATTTCGATTTCTGCTTTGGTCTCACTACCAACCAAGTCTGCGGGGAGACCTAAGGCAGGTCGTGGCGTGTTGTTATGGCTCCATTTCATGTTTTTCTATCTTCCCTATCATCCCTAGCATTACATAGATAAAGTTTTCCTTAGTCTGTGGGCTGTAATAATAAGACAATTTTTTGTATATCTCTTAATCTGCGGTTTCCAGGGATTCTTTCAATGTGTTGTTTTGTTCCATTTTTTTCATTCCAAGTGCACCTACTATCACTGGCACAACTCTTGTTTTCAATTTCCACATTTTTTCTATTTCAATTTCCAGGTATTTATATTTTGACAGTTTTTCAAATTCCTTGATTGCTATGTTACAATCCGCTGGACAAGCCATATCAATTAATAGACAAGTTTTCTCTTTCTGGTTTTTAACAATAATGTCTGGCCTGTTTGCTTCAATTTTTCTGTCTGTGTAGATGGTGTAATCCCATAGAATGGTTACATCTTCTATTTCTGTAACCGGTGCTGGGTGATGTTCATACCAGTGTTTGTTTACAGCTTTTCCATAATGTTTGCACATTGCCCAATGTAAATATTGCCCAACTCTATCGTGGCGATTTTTATATTCATTTGGGACAAGCACAGAACAGCCTGAGATTAGGTGGTCTATTGTTTCTTGGTGTTTATCACAAAACCTGCATTTTGGATCCATATTATTATGCATAATATTTGCCTGGAAGTTTCTAGTGAAAAGAAGTTGGTCTTGTGCTGCAAGAATAAAGCCTTCAGTTTCAGACTTTAATCCAGATGCACGTAACCATCGATGAGTATTAACTTTATCAACATTGGATTTATTGGCACGTTCTGGATATTGGCCATGCAGAGGTTTGACTTGCCAGCGCTGTTTCATCTGTTCAAGAGCTTTATCTTTGGCTTTCATTTTCATATTTTTTGCCGCAATAGTTGGTTCTTGGTTTCTGTTTTGCTTTTCTACAGAATCTACTAACTGTAAATCTTGTTTGTATTTACTGCCTTCTTTTATTATTGAATATTTTTTCTTTCTTTCTTCATGTTGCTTTACTAATAGTATCATCCAATCCTTTGTTGTTTCTATGTATGTTAGTAGGCCAATAGTTGTTGTCTTGTATGACAATTCCAGCTGAATAAGCCCTCTTCCACCTTCTTTACGGGGTATGTATAGACGGTCTACATCAGCCTTTGGATGATGCATCTTATGCTTAGAAAGAAGCTTTCTTGTTTTAGCATCCATTCGCCTGATGTCTTTTAGAGTCCAGTTTAAGATGTTAAAGCTATATTGATCAACTGGGATTGCAAGGCTATTAATGGCCATAACTCTGTTCTGTGAATTTAATTCAGTTTTTAATATCATTCGTAGCCTTCTATAGTATTCTTTACGCACTATTTCCTTCATTTTCTCATGGGGAATGTTTTCGCTCTCATTTACACCTAGGTATTTATAAGCTTCTTCTGGTTTCAATTATTTTATTGTTACAGCAGGGTCTAGGCTAATTGAGGATGTTTCTTGTATTGATCCACGTAGAACTGTAGATTTAGCACATTTATTCAAATTAAATTTCATTCCAATATCTTCGCTGAAGCATTTTACAGTTTGCAGAAGACCTTCCAGCTCATTATCATTTTTAGCATAGAACTTTAAGTCATCCATGTAAAATAGATGACTTATGTTCTTTTAGCCTATTTTATAACCACATTCTGTCTTATTAAGTTGACTGGTTAGTGCTATTAATGATATGCAGAATAGTAAGGGAGATAAAGAATCACCTTGAAATATACCTCTTTTGTTGTTTATTTCATCAGACTTATAGGTTCCATTTATATGATTGAGATAAAGGGTTGTTTTCCATATAGACATGCACTCTTTGATGAAATTGATGATGACGGGCAATATTTTGTATATATTTAAAGTCTTTAAAATCCAGGAATGTGGAACACTATCGAATGCCTTTCGATAATCTATCCAGGCAGTACTAAGATTTTTCTTTGTAGTGTAGCAGTTTTCCAGGATCATTTTGTTAATTAGCAATTGGTCTTTACAACCATAACATCCACGTTTGCACCCTTTTTGTTCAAGCGGTATCATGTCATTTCTTTCTAAGAATAAATATGTCTGTTTTGTTAAAATAGATGTTAATAGTTTATATGTTGTCGGAAGACATGTAATTGGTCTGTAGTTTTTCGGGTTGTTTGTGTCACCATTCTTGGGTAGAAGAAATGTAATTCCTTTGGTCATCCATACAGGAATTTTAGTGGGATCGTCAACCATTTCTTGAAGTTCTTTGGCTCGTCTTTTTAGGTGCTGTATTTAAATAATATAGCCAAAAGTTAGGAATTTCATCTATACCTGGTAATTTCCAATTGTGTGCTTTTTTTAGTGCAAATTTAACATCCTTTTCTGTAATTCCAGACTATGTCTGTTCTGGTTTATTTTTCATTCGTTCTATCTCTTGCGCAATCCAATGTACTTCCTTGCTATGTTCTTTAGGGCAAGCCCATATCTTTTCCAAGAACTGTGTGACTTCTTCCATTCTGGTGGGGACTGTTACTTCAATTCTTTTTTTACCTAATTCCCTGTAAAATTTCTTTGTATCAGTTTGGAAAATCTTGTTTTGTCTGTAAAATCTTGCTCTTTTCTCGTAGCGTCTTATTCTTTGAGCCTTCAGTTGGATGTTTTGCTTTATTTTTTCTTTATTTGATAAGACTTCATTTTCATTCCTAATGTTATATTTTCTTTCGGCTCTTCTTCTTCTTCTTCTTAATATTATTATTATGTTGTCATTTTTCATCATATTTCGATTTCTGCTTTGGTCTCACTACCAACCAAGTCTGCGGGGAGACCTAAGGCAGGTAGTGGCGTGTTGTTATGGCTCCATTTCATGTTTTTCTATCTTCCCTATCATCTCCAGCATTACATAGATAAAGTTTTCCTTAGTGTGTGGGCTGTACTTAATAAGACAATTTTTTGTATATCTCTTAAGCTGGGGTTTCCAGGGATTCTTTCAATGTGTTGTTTTGTTCCATTTTTTATCATTCCAAGTGCACCTACTATCACTGGCACAACTCTTGTTTTCAATTTCCACATTTTTCCTATTTCAATTTCCAGGTCTTTATATTTTGACAGTTTTTCAAATTCCTTGATTGCTATGTTACAATCCGCTGGACAAGCCATATCAATTAATAGACAAGTTTTATTATTATTATTATTATTATTATTATTATTATTATTATTATTATTATTATTTTCTATTATTAAAATTTTAATTATTAGAGTATTAGTTATTCTTTAATTGTGAAATGTTCATTATTATTACTATTTTTATTATTAATATTATTATTATTATTATTATTATTATTAGTATTATTAATAGCAATTTAACTATTAGACTATTATTTATTTTTAAAATGCGAAAGCTAATCCTTAGCCATCATTTTTACTTTTGCAGTAAAGTTCCCCATTTAGACGAACCAGGGTGGGCCTCGAGATAGAGGGTCACTTTAGAAATCAATTACGGCTAAACTTATTCTTGAAAACATTGAGATTGTATTGATCGAGTCGATTTCACAGAATAGTATCTCGCAGAAGAAACTGTTAGGGTAGAATTTGCTTCTCATTTTTGAGATGAGGAGGGAATATCGCTTTCTGGCTTTAATTCGTCATGGTGTTTCATTGCCATAAAAGTTTGAATTGGTGGGTCCTGTGAATGTAGTTTGTCCGAGCACTTTCCAAGGAAGTTTTTTTTTTTTTTGAGAATACATGATGGTGATTATATTAGGAGTTTTCAATTCAATTGTTGTAAATTAATGTAATTGAAGTAATTTAAAACAAAACCTCTATATGTTATTTGTGTGTGCGTGTGAATATGTTATTTGTGCCTGTATTTACGTAATTGTTTGTTAGTTTGTTTTTATGCAGGCAACAATTTTAACAGTAATATTAAGCTGATTAAGAAAATTTTAATTAGATGAACTCTCTACAGAGTAATTCTCCTTTAAAAAAAGGATTTAGCTAAAATTCTATTAAAAAATAACATTTACTAAATCAGAGATAAATAACTTTACTCTCATATGTTGGTTGGTATTTCAAATAAATATATTCATTATTATTTATTAGATGTGCTAACATTTGTAATAGTTTTATTTTTTCTCGGATATTATTAGTTGAAATGATTTATAAAGTTATGATTAATATGCAATTTGTATCACCATTTCGAATTTTGGAATTATCCATGAATGAAAACTGAGAATTATACCGATTTCGCCTCCCCGAAGCATACCATACCAGACGGCTTTGCAGTCATCACTCAGCCTGTATTCTTGTTTTGTTTTGATCGGACTTCTAGATCTCCGGCCCAACGTCATGACTTCACCTGTCATGTGTTCTTTATTTCCCACCCCTTCACATTACGGCGCTGCACACAACATCTCTTCGATTCTGGCGTACTTAGCACTTCATGTCATCACACTAGAATTCAAGTCTTTCGCTCTTTACGCTCGCTCGACGCCTAGATTGCAACAGAAATTCTTCGAGTGGAAATTTGGACGATGATCTGCAGATGATTATTCGTGTGAAATAAAAATCTCAAATACATTCCCGTCAAATATGGGTACTGACATTCTTCAAGAGTGATGCGATGATGCGATCGTCGTCCGAGGTGATGGAGCAAACAGAGAAATGGTCGTTTCTTTGAAGGTGGCGCGTAATGACGGAGCTGAAAGGTGGCGAGAGCCTTCATCTATGACATTGGCTAAGAGGGAGAGGAAGTTTAAACAAGATGGTGTCAGCGTTTAACGTTGTTTCATGAGGATTGGAATGTGGAAGTGATAGTCATGAATTATCCGTATAACGGCGGGTGGTTGGTGACGGTGGTGTCTGATTGATTCACAATGATGAGGAAAGAAAAGCAATTAAGTAAAATCATCTAAGAAAATACAAATAGTTCGAATTTCAATGGAATCTATACTACTATATTTTCATAATACTGAATATCAATAGACTCTATAAAACTGCATTTTCATAATACTGAATTTCAATAGAATCTATACTACTACATTTTCATAATATTGAATCTCAATAGAATCTATACTACTGCAGTTTCATAATACTGAATTTCAATGGAATCTATACTACTATATTTTCATAATACTGAATATCAATAGACTCTATAAAACTGCATTTTCATAATACTGAATTTCAATAGAATCTATACTACTACATTTTCATAATATTGAATCTCAATAGAATCTATACTACTGCAGTTTCATAATACTGAATCTCAATAGAATCTATACTACTGCAGTTTCATAATACTGAATTTCAATAGAATCTATACTACCACATTTTCATAAGAGTGAATTTCAATACAATCTATACTACAGCATTTTAAAAATACTGAATTTCAAGAGAATCTATAATACTGCATTTTCATAATACTGAATTTCAATAGAATCTATACTACTGCATTTTCATAATAGTGAATTTCAATACAATCTATACTACTGCATTTTAAAAATACTGAATTTCAATAGAATCTATAATACTGCATTTTCATAATACTGAATTTCAATAGAATCTAAACTATTGCATTTTCATAATACTGAAATCCAATAAACTCTATTCTACTGCATTTTCATAATACTGAATTTCAATAGACTCTATAGTACTGCATTTTCATAATACTGAATTTCAATAGATTCTATACTACTGCATTTTCATAATAGTGAATTTCAATACAATCTATACTATTGCATTTTCAAAATACTGAATTTCAATAGAATCTATAATACTGCATTTTCATAATACTGAACTTCAATAGAATCTATACTACTGCATTTTCATAATACTGAATCTCAATAGAATCTATACTACTGCATTTTCATAATACTGAATTTCAATAGAATCTAAACTATTGCATTTTCATAATACTGAAATCTAATAAACTCTATTCTACTGCATTTTCATAATACTGAATTTCAATAGACTCTATAGTACTGCATTTTCATAATACTGAATTCCAATAGAATCTATACTACTGCATTTTCATAATACTGATTTTCAATAGACTCTATTCTACTGCATTTTCATAATACTGAATTTCAATAGACTCTATAGTACTGCATTTTCATAACACTGAATTTCAATAGAATCTATACTACTGCATTTTCATAAAACTGAATTTCTACAGAATCTATACTACTGCATTTGTCTAATAAGATTTGTTTAATGATTAGTTCAGCTATACATTTCTAGGGTTTCATTCGCTATGAATTTTAAAAAAATGCCATAAATACGTACTGTAGATATTTAGCAATTATATTTTTGGCTTAAGGTTTAAGAACAGTATTATTGTGCTTGTTTTGGTGCAGTGGATATCGGCTCGGAGAGCCGAGTTCGAATTCCAGTTGAATTCATTGCATTCACTTACGCACAAATGCCCTTGGGAATGGTACTAATCCGTCTCCTCCCTCCAGTTATGGTTTAAATAAAAGAACAGACTGTTTTCTATAGCCCTGGCTGGCAACGAGTCTACCACAGAAATTATGGCAAACTACTTTTTTTTTTTTTTTTTTTTTTATAAGCGTTTCACCCCGAGCAAGGCATGTCACTGCCACTACTGTGCAGGGGGCTACGTAGATTGGAGAAAGGCTGATTAAATATAGGAAATGACAGAGGGTGGGTGATAGGCGGGTAAGGATACCGAGAATTAGGGTTGGGTAGATGAGAGTGTTGTGAGAATAGTTGGGAATTAGTGTGATAGGAGGTGTCTATTGACCCTACATTTAAACACCTGGAGATTGTAACTGTCGGGAAAGCAGACTTGTGGAAGGGAGTTCCACAGGCGGGAAGCGCGAGAAAAGAAGCTATTGGAGTAGAATTTACGGTTACATCTTATTTGTTTAACTGTAAAAGTGTGGGACCTCGTTGCTAATCTAGTATCTCGTGTAAATTCGTGCTTAGGCGGCACCAGTGATCTGAGCTCATCGGAGCAGAAGCCATGAAAGTACTTGTAGAAGAGGCACAGGGAAGCCACACCAGGCCGGTGTGAGAGCGGCTGCAGCCGGTCTGCCAAGTCAGTATCAACCACGTTACAGATCCTCCTTTGTATTTTGTCAAGAAGCCCAATGAGGACAGCAGGGGCACTCGACCAGATATAGCAGCAATATTCAATACACGGGCGGATGGTAGATTTGTATATGTGCAGAATAGATTCAGGTGGGAAAAATTTCCGGGCCCTGCACAGGGAGCCCACTTTCATAGCAGCAGATTTGGCAATGGATTCAATATAGTCATTCCATTTGAGGTCCGCCGAGAGTGTAAGGCCAAGGAGGCGTAGTATTTTACTCTCTGGGAGACTAGCCTGTCCCATGCTAATGGGAGGTAGATGCGATTGTCTATGGTGATTAGTTGATAACAGCTTTGTTTTGGAGGCATTGAAATTTACCAACCATTTGCTACCCCAGGTCACTACGGATTGGAGGTCCCTTTCAAGTACGGCAGCGAGGTTCACTTTGTCGTCCAGACCTGGTTTCTGATCGATGCGGGAGTAGATTGTTGTGTCGTCGGCATACATGCCAACTTGGGATCTAATGGTGTCGGGGAGATCATTAATGTAGATCAGAAAGAGCGTGGGGCCTAGGATAGAACCTTGAGGGACGCCCGCGTTCGTCTGGTAGTTTTGGTAGGCATGCCCATTTAATACCACCTTCAATGTGCGGTTAGAGAGGAAAGACTGGATGAGGTCAAACAGATGACCAGTTATCCCATAGCTCCGCAGTTTGCACAAGAGGCCAGCATGCCAGACCCTGTCGAATGCTTTGGAGATATCCAAGCCAACAGTTCGGGCTTCACCATTCTTGTCAAGTGCCTGGTATATGTATTCGGTAATGGTCGTTAGCATATCAGCAGTAGACCTGGTGAAGCGAAACCCATACTGTTTGTCAGAGAGAAGCCCGTTGGCCATAAGATGCTGAGTCACCTCGGCGTTGATAATGGCTTCGAAAACTTTGCCAAAGATTGGGAGGAGACTAATAGGACGGTAATTGGCGGGGTCTGAGGGTTCGCCAGAATTCTTAAATATAGGTACTACGCAGGAGGACTTCCAACAGGCAGGAAAGCAGGAAGCAGATAGGCAGAGGTTATAGAGTTTAGAGAGGACAGAGGAGAGTTCTGGGGCACATTTCTTCAGTACTATGACTGGGATTCCGTCACCGCCGCTCGCTTTGTGTGGGTCAAGTTGCACAATTATCTTGGCGACCAGCGAGGGTGTAATGTGGACGTTATTTAGTTGAGCCTTAGTTCTGGGTGGGAAGTCTGGTGTAGGTATTCCTAACGAGTCCAGTGTCGAATTGGTGGAGAAGCTACGGGCAAAGCATTCAGCCTTGTCGGCTGGGGAGGTGAGAACTTCAAATTCATTGATTAGTGGGGGTATTGAAGTCTTGTTCCTGCTGAGCACGCTTTTGCAGAGACGCCAGTAATCTTTGGAGCCAAACTTAGAGGATGCTATGCGTTGCCTAATTCTGGTAGCAGACGCCCTCTTGGCTTCGTTCAGTTCTTTTTTACACTTGTTCCGTGCTGAGGTGAAAAGGCGCCTGTTTTGGTTTGACGAGTAGCTTCGATAGAGCCGGAAGAAATGGTTCCGGTGGGCAATAGCGGCCGAGCAAGCGTGTGAGAACCAGGGGGACGAATTTGGTTTTAGTTGGAATTTTCTGGCAGGGATAAAAGCATCGATGCCAGCCTTAACCCAAGAGGAGACTTCGGAGGCACAGTCTTCGACAGGAAGATCAAAGACGTTGTTCCAGGGGACGTCGCAGAGGAAGTCCATGAACGAGTCTCAGTCGGCTCTTTGGTAGCAGTATGATATTCTGCTGGTCTGGTTTTCTTGGGTAGAGTTAGTGTGGATTGATATGTTTACGGAGACTACGGCGTAGTCAGAGTTTACGAGGGGGCAGAGTTGCCTGGTAGTGCAGGAGTCTGGGATGGAGGTAAAACAAAGGTCGAGGAAAGAGTCCCTTCCGTTAGGGTTTTTAGAGAAACGCGTGGGGAAGTCCACCACGTGCGTTAGAGCTTGGGCTATTGAGAAGTGCATGGTGCGGATCCCAGCAAGGTCAGTGGCTGAGTTTTCAAGCCACTTGGTGTGGTGGGCGTTAAAATCACCAAACACAAATATATGGGCAGATGGGTGAGAAGATATGGCCCTGTCGATGTTAGTAGAGATGCAATCAAGTAACGTACAGTCGGAGGAGGAGGGGGAGCGGTAGAGAAAGAAGAGATAGCTAACCGAGCTTAGAAGTGAGAAACGGAAGCACATGAAGGAATGATCAAGGGATTCAAGAGATGTGACCCTGGCTAGGGGGAGTTGTTCGCTGACATATACACCAAGCCCATGCATATTGGAGTCCTTCCTGAAGAGAGGAAGGTAACCAGGAACGAACAGCTCTGAAGAGGGGATAGAAGGTTCAAGGTTAGTCTCACATATAGCTAAAATGTCTGGTGAGTTAGTTAGAAGGAAAGACTCTACACTATTAAAGTTACTGCGAAAACCTCGTATATTTGTGAAGGTAACGCAGATAGGTTTGGGCGTTTTACGACTAGCTGTTTTAGGCTTGCTATTTTGTTTGTTTAATTTCATGCTGGTTATAGTTGTGGATAGAGAGAGGTCTAGAGTAGGGTCAGATGGTCGTTAATTGCAGCAGGTGAAGGATGGTAAATGGCGCCGCCTGCAGCATAATGTGGCCTCGGGGTTGCCCATCGGAAATTCATGCAGGGACGCCCGTCCATGCGCGAAATGGCACTACAGGAACCCCGATATTATTCAACTGTTGATCAGAGCAGCCTCTCGAGACGCTACGCAAGAGCTCGGGCTCCTAACTACCAGTCGGAAGCAGCAACCAGGAAACTGCCAACCCGGTACCCTCAGAATGAAGAGACATTGCCACCATACTCACCAACTACAAAAAGCTTCCAGCCGAACCGACAAAGACCGAAAAAGAGAGAGATGAACCGGTAACCCCTTCCTAAACAAGAAACAAGGCGATCACCTCTACTCCTGTCCAAAAGAAGTGGGTGGAGTGTGAGACCGGGCGATAGAAGGTACTATCTACTCCAATTAAAAAAAAAGAAAAAAAGAATAAATGTGTGACTGAAGTTAATTAAGTTTTAACTTAGTATAAGTCAAACTTAAATTTGATAAGAACAATTTACACAAAAATTAGGCAGAAAAGATAAGAACCGAAATAAAATAAAATAAAAAATACAAATAAAAATACAAATCAAAATAAATAAATAAATAATTCAAAAAATAAGATCACACTGGCTAAACTCACCAAGTTGCAGGCTGGCTGACAGAAAAAAGTTAAGAAAATTTCAAAACTTATCTTCATTTTGTTTCTTCTATACAGTTCTGGAGAGTTCTGGAGAGATTAAGTTACCTTAAGTAAGCAGTAACAGACAGTAGTGTGATGGAGGGGGGAGAATCACCTCCAAGCCATGTGTCCAGTTAGCAAGGGAATGACAGAGAACAATAAATTAAAAAAATAAACAAACATGGCCGGTCTTAGAATTCCTACATATAACCAAAACCCTAATATACCAAACCTAAATTTGATAATTAAGAACAATTTACACAAAAATTAGGCAGAAAAGATAAGAACCGAAATAAAATAAAATAAAAAATACAAATAAAAATACAAATCAAAATAAGTAAATAAATAATTCAAAAAATAAGATCACACTGGCTAAACTCACCAAGTTGCAGGCTGGCTGACAGAAAAAAGTTAAGAAAATTTCAAAACTTATCTTCATTTTGTTTCTTCTATACAGTTCACTGCGGGATAATCATCTGCCCAGTCAGTCATGTCTCTTTTGAGACATGATTGCCTATGCGTGTATCACGTATGGCACTTAAGTGATTATTGTTATAGCGCAGTGGACATTATCTCGGAACTAGGAATCGGGGAGCCTAGTTCGAATTCTAGCATTCAATTATGCCCAAATATCTTTAGGAAATATATTAATCTATCTCTTCTCTTTCCATCTATTGGTTACATGACAGGGTATATTGGGTTCTATAGCATTAGTTGACAACCAGTTCATTGTAAATAGTAATTTCAACTTACTGAGGCAAAATTTCTGCTCAGTCAATTATATCTCAAAGCAGACATTATGGCCTAAGCGTGTATCAGGTATGACACTTAACTTACTGATTATCTTAGTTAAAAACTCATGTAAAATTATTACTGTGTATAAAAATAAACTCGATATTCTATTGCTCTGAAGTAATAAACTGATCCCCCACTAATTAATATTTATTAATCTAATAATATAATATAATCTGTCTCTTCTCCCTCCAGCAAAGTGTTACATAGCGGAACTGATTGGGTTCTATAGCCTTGTTTGTCAACCGGTCTATCGCAGATATGAATAGAAATTTACAGCGGAAAAATCTCTACCCAGTTGACCCGTAAAACTGAATCAAATTCGCAGAAGACAATTTTGAAGAAAAAAGACAAAATTAAATTTCGCATGTCAGTTTGAATAATTTTTGACGAATGAGAGATTAATGATTTCCAACACGAGAAACTGTGAAGAAAACAATAAACACACGAACATATGTATTTGCTCAACCGATCACTTATCAACATATGCACAGTATTTTCGGCAATCAGAACTTCAAACGGATTTCAATATATAGAGTCAGAAATTTATTCTCCTGAGTAGATTCAACTTTGGTTTCGAAACACATGTAACGACACAAATACCAAAATGAACACTTAATGTCTTATACAAAAAATAACATTAATAATAATAATAATTCTACACTTTAAACAAAACGTTAAGTGTTTCTCGCACATTTTCTATCTATCTATCTATCTATCTATCTATATATATATATATATATTAACTATATATATATATATATATATATATATATAATCGCTTTTTGAAATGTAAAATCTCTTAAATCTTTCCAGTTTATTACGGGTAAATACAAAACAGCTCTAGAACATCTGAATAACAATATGTTGAATTCTGATATTTGGTGATATATTTGTTCTCTTTCACAAATGATTACACATTATGCTATTAGAAAGCATTGCCTCTTTGGTGATTAGCGTCATAGGAAAATATTTTTTGTGTATTTTTCCTTCTTTCATGTTCACCCAGTTAATATCCAAAACGAATTTACACCATGAGGTAGAAGACTCACACACAATAATGTCATCTACAACAAGACAGCAAAGCTACTAAGACACAAGTGATTACTGCGTGTAAAAGAAAAAAAATAAAGAGACACATTATTAAGAAACTCGTGCTATAGATTTTAAGTCAATAAAAAGGTAGAAAATGATTATCATAGCATTTAAATCTTTGAAGATCAAAGCTCATGTATGTTAATAACAGTGTTTGTTCTTTTCAGAGATTCTAGATAATATGTACGCCTTCTATGGCCGAGCGTCTCATTATGTAGGTGCAGCCAAGATACACACTCATAATTCTTGTCACGCCGTTCATGACCAATGCATGTAATCAAGATGTGTACGATTCCTTTAAGTAGGATGGATCTTAATTGCATGACAGATGTTATTGAAAGAAATATCTCCTCTTATTTTCTCTGTTTTAGAATTTATCTACTGAGGCTTATTTTTTTTTATAAAAAATTGCTAATGTCTATGTTAGTGGCACAAACCGTGGAAGATTTGTCGTAGAGACCGGAAGAGTAGAACGTCTCTAGCCAACAGCGTTAGGTCTTAAAGGAAAAGCTTAACAATTTTCAGAGAGAGAGAGAGAGACAGACAGACAGACAGACAGACAGACAGACAGACAGACAGAGACAGAGAGAGTCATAACTACAACTTTCCCTTGCGTGTCCAGCCTTTGAGAATTGAAAAAGAAATCTGTCGACCGGTGGGTGAGAGCGATGGAAATTTTCTCACCCAAAATCATTTTACTCGACCGACTCCATTTTCTTAATAGTCGCCTTACGTAAGCAAAGCTTGTATCGCTGACAGAAAAGAAAAAAATGAAATTTAATTAAAATTTTGAACGTGCTAGAAAGGATTTAATTTAAAAAAATAAGAACAACAAAATTTGATCTTTCCTCTTAATAATAGCATGAACATTTTGATGATAAAACTTTGTTTTTATTAAGTTTGATTTTTTTTAACATCATGATATGCTGTTTTTTTTTATTTCTTTTGGCAATTGAATGGAGGTCCCTAAATTCGTAGTTTCTTTCTTGTGTTTGACTACAATCTCCAATTCATAGATGGCAAAAATAACAAATCTGATTTTCTCAAATATTTTCTATAAAATAAATTATTGTATAATTTTTTTTTCGGTGAGTGGTTGAAAGAAGTATGCGTATTTTTTTAATTTCATTCATATGTTCATTTTTATTTTTCGTAAGCGGGGAGGAATATAGGATAATATTTTTCATAACGATTTTCTAAAATCTGTGAGCGTCTTTAATCTGGGCAACAGATAAATTTTGACTCCATTTTGGAAGCATTAATTAAACGAATGTTTAAATTGACCTGGATTTTAAAAGGCAAGAGTTCATTAATATCATTGTAGGTCATTCTAGGTAACTTGTGAATCTTTAGTGGCATACTTTTTTGGGTTGTAAAAGAAATCAGATTTCATTTTTCATTTTTCTTAATTTGAATGGACACGTTTCATTTCAAGATTTGTAATATAGCGCGAGCAAGTAAAGCAATAATCTTTAATCGCCCTCTTAAATTTTTAATCGACTGAGTCGATCGGGTGAGTAAAAACTCAAAGACTGCGCGTGACAAGTGTAAACACACATATACACGCTCACAAATATATATATATACATATAAATATATATATATATATATAACACTGAGTATGATATATATATGTATATATATATATATATATATATATGAAAAGTGTATGTATATAATTATAAATATCAATATATATATATATATATATATATATATATATACACACAAAGAATCTCAAGCTAGTCAAAACCTAGTTTTGGCTAGCTTGAGATTCTTTGTGTGTCTTTGCTCTACTTTTGCATTTCGTTTGTACTTTGTATCGAGCACTTTTTCTTTCTTTTTTTTGTGGTTGGTTCCGTTTGGGTTTTTTTTTCCTTTACTGCGGAGTATCGTATGTCTTGTCCTTATTCCGGGGATTTCTTTTTTTTTCTCCCCTCTTATCCAAGGCCTTAGTGCACCGGATTGTAACGGAATTAGGTTCTGTTTGTTAATGGTTTTTCTTAAGGTTTATCTTAGTATAAATTTAAAACTTAAATACTTGCAGAGTCTATTTAGTTATTATTTTGAATATATATATATATATATATATATATATATATATATATAAATATGCAATTTGTTATATATATCATATTGTTTACATATTATATATGCGTGATACTTATTTAAAAGCACTCAATATCAGTGATAGAGCAGACATATTCATATAGATAGCTGTGAGTTTGTAATCCTGGGTTTCACGCTTTTGCGATCGTCAGACGAACTGATTATTTTTTTAGAAAATTGGTTATATTCGTGTATTTTTTTGGAAGTGGGGGAAAGATCTGTCGTCACGATAGACGCAGACATATATATATATATATATATATATATATATATACACCCATCAACGCGCGCAAGGACACACACACACACGTACGCTCGTTCGGTCACTGAGGCTTGCATAAACATACACATGCGAATCGTGCGGGGTTCGGTATATGTGTATACGTGTGACTTTGCACATATACACAATCATTCGGTTGGCATATTCGAATGGTGTGTAGCGATGTCAACGCGCGAATAGTTGTCGATTTCTCGTTTTTCTTTTGATGGGATCTGTGTGAAACTATGGTAGGTAACAATTGCTATTATTTTATTTAAGGCTGTATTAAGGATTATCTTATTAAGGCTGTATTTTATTTAAGGCTGTATACACACACACACACACACACACACACATATATATATATATGTATATATATATATATATATATAACATTGAGTATGATATATATATATATATATATATATATATAGAGAGAGAGAGAGAGAGAGAGAGAGAGAGCAGACTGGGACTCGATCCGAGACTTCCTGTGCGACGTCCCCTGGAACAACGTCTTCGATCTTCCTGTCAAAGACTTTGCCTCCGAGGTCTCTTCTTGGGTTAAGGCTGGCATCGATGCTTTTATCCCGGCTAGGAAATTCCAACTAAAATCAAACTCGTCCCCCTGGTTTTCACCCGCTTGCTCGGCCGCCATTGCCCACAGGAACCATTTCTTCCGGTTCTATCGAAGCAGCTCGTCGAACCAAAACAGGCACCTTTTCGCCTCAGCACGGAATAAGTGTAAAAAAGTACTGAACGAAGCTAAGAGGGCGTTTGCTACCAGAATGAGGCAACGCATAGCATCCTCTAAGTTTGGCCCCAAAGATTACTGGCGACTCTGCAAAAGCGTGCTCAACAAGAGCAAGACTTCAATACCCCCACTAATCAATGAATTTGAAGTTCTCACCTCCCCAGCGGACAATGCTGAATGCTTTGCCCGTAGCTTCTCCACCAATTCGACACTGGACTCGTTAGGAATACCTACACCCGAATTCCCACCCAGAACTAAGGCTCAACTAAATAACGTCCATATTACACCCTCGCTGGTCGCCAAGTTAATTTCACAACTTGACCCACACAAAGCCAACGGCAGTGACGGAATCCCAGTCATAGTACAGAAGAAATGTGCCCCAGAACTCTCCTCTGTCCTCTCTATATAACCTCTGCCTATCTGCTTCCTGTTTTCCTGCCTGTTGGAAGTCCTGTGTAGTTCCTATATTTAAGAACTCTGGCGAACCATCAGACCCCGCCAATTACCGTCCTTTGGCAAAGTTTTCGAAGCCATTATCAACGCCGAGATTATTCAGCATCTCACGGCCCACAGGCTTTTCTCTGACAAACAGTACGGGTTTCGCTTCACCAGGTCTACTGCTGATATGCTAACGACCAGTACCGAGTACAGATACCGGGCAATTGACAAGAATGACGAAGCGCGAACCGTTGCCTTGGATATCACTAAAGCGTTCGACAGGGTCTGGCATGCTGGTCTCTTGTGCAAACTGCGGAGCTACGGACATCTGTTTGACCTCATCCAGTCATTCCTGTCTAACCGCACATTGAAGGTGGTATTAAATGGGCATGCCTCCCAAAACTACCATACGAACGCGGGCGCCCCTCAAGGTTCTATCCTGGGTCTCACGCTCTTTCTGATCTACATTAATGATCTCCCCGACGCCATTAGATCCCAAGTTGGCATTTATGCCAATGACACAACAATCTACTCTCGCATCGATCAAAAACCAGGTGTGGGCGACAAAGCGAACCTTGCTGCCGTGCTTGAAAAGGACCTCCAATCCGTAGTGGCCTAGGGTAAGAAATGGCTAGTAAATTTCAATGCTTCTAAAACGAAGCTGTTATCAACTAACCACCATAGACAATCGCATCTACCTCCCATTAGCATGGGACAGGCTAGCCCCCCAGAGAGTAAAATACTACGCCTCCTTGGCCTTACACTTTCGGCGGACCTCAAATGGAATGAATATATCGAATCCATTGCCAAATCTGCTGCTATGAAAGTCGGCTTTCTGTGCAGGGCCCGGAAGATTTCCCTACCTGAATCTATTCTGCACATATACAAATCTACCATCCACTCGTGTATTGAATATTTCTGCCATATCTGGTCCGGTGTCCCTGCTGCTCTCCTTAGGCTTCTTGGCAAAATACAAAGGAGGATCTGTAACGTGTTGCAACCACTCTCTCACCGGCGTGATGTGGCTTCCCTGTGCCTCTTCTACAAGTACTGTCATGGCTTCTGCTCCGATGAACTTAGATCACTTGTGCCTCCTAAGCAGGATTTTACACGAGATACTAGATTAGCAACTAGGTCCCACCCTTTTACAGTTAAACAGATAAGATATAACCGTAAATTCTACTCCAACAGCTTCTTTTCTCGCGCTTCCCGCCTGTGGATCTCCCCCCACAAGTTTGCTTTCCCGACAGCTACAATCTTCAGGTGTTTAAATGTAGGGTCAATAGACACCTCCTATCACCCTAACTTCCAATTATTCTCAGAACATTTACCAAACCCTCATTCTCGGTATCCTTACCCGCCTATCACCCACCCTCTGACGTTTCCTATATTTAACCATTCTCGGTATCCCTACACGCCTATCACCCACCCACTGACATTTCCTATAATTAATCATCGTTTCTCCACTCTATGTAGCCCCATGCGCAGTAGTGGCAGTGACATGCCTTGCTCGGGGTGAAACGCTTATAATATATATATATATATATATGTATATAATATTTAGTATGATGTAGCAGTCTAGATCTCTCTATGAGAACAAAGCATGTTTCATTCTTTTTCCACTCAGCTATTTGGTTCCCTTCTTGAATTATGTTGTGGTTATATCAAGGATATAAAAATGTTCATAACGGGGGAAATTCAAATAGAAAAATATATATTCCTTTCTTCCTTCTAACCTGTTACAGAATCATTGATCGGAATCGCTGCAACCATGACTACTAAGTACAACTTTTGATTTTTAAATTGTTTAAGAAATCACCGCCACTGGCACGCAGGCGACTACATAAGATGAGACTGAAGGTTTACATAGAAAGATCACGAAGAGAAAGAGGAATCTGTTATAGAGGTTATCAGAAAAAGGGCAAGAAAACGATAGGGATAGTAGTTGTGAGGATAGAGTGAAAAAAGAGAAGAACCACATACAAGTGATGTTGGGGAAACTTTTGGAGATTGTAGCTATCAGGGAAGCAAATCTATGAAAGGGATTTCCACAGGCGTTAAGTGCGAGAAAAGAAGCTGAGGGTAGAATTGGGGGCTAGGGTTAGGGTGAAGGTTAGAACCACATACAAGTGATGTTGGGGAAAGGGCAAAAGAAAGACAAGTGATGGACTGGAGTCAAGATGGGAATTGACATTTAAACTTTTGGAGATTGTAGCTATCAAGGAAGCAAATGTATGGAAGGGATTTCCACAGGCGTTAAGTGCGAGAAAAGAAGCTGAGGGTAGAATTGGGGGCTGCATTTTGTTGTTGTCACTGTAAAATGTTGAGACCTTGTTAGCAGACTGCTTGCTCGAACAGATTATTGTAGAGTGGGTACGAGTGAGCTAAATCGTCGGAGCAGAAACCAAGAATATATTTGTAGGAGAGACAGAGGGAGGCCACATCTCGTCGGTGAGAAAGTAGCTGGAGTCGAGCCTCCAAGGCAGGACCGATTGCATTGCAGAATCTCCTCTGTAGTCTGTCGAAAAGTCCTGAAGTGAGAAAGAGTTAAAATTTAACCACAGTATATATTCTATGATTATTAGTTCTGCAATATTTTGTCTTTTAGAAATTGTTTCGGAATAATTTATTGATCAATAAACTTATTCAGGATTTAAAATTTTAGATTATATATCAAGCACCGATGAATGAACCACAGGTAAATTGTATTAGAATATCAAAAAATTAATGCAATTTGTTGTTTCATAAATTTTCTCGTCTATGTTCCGAGTGGTTTTTGTTATTCTTACTTATTTTCATCAATTTAACTCTAATTATTTGCAGACTAGCAGTAGAGCCCGGCGTTGCTCGGGTGTAATGTAAGCTTTAAAACTAATCCATGGTCCTGGAGCTCAAACTCTTTGGACGTTGGCTCGAAAGACTAAAAAGCAATAGCTGTTTCCAGTTAAAGCGAAACCGTAGACTGAAAGAAAAATAGATGTAAGTCAAACTTTGATTTTCTGGTATCGATATCAAATAAGTTTTTTTCATCGTAAACTGAATTTTGAAGGCTAAATAAGTCCTCTGAGTAAATGGTATCATGGCTGAGACTAAGAACTACAAGTATACCTATTTGTAGTAGAACTAAAATAAAAGGGCTGGAAAAAATACAGGCATACAGGCAGATAAACAGACACAGACACACAAACATCTTGCCTTTTATATATATATATATATATATATATATATATATATATATATTATCGATTTTCTGCACTATTGTAAGAACTGCAACATTGAAACTTCTGAATATCGTTTATTATGTCTTTGTCTATGAGTGTATCAAATGTGATTAAAATCGGACCACTCCTTCTATCACCCGATTTTTTCGATTATCGACTTTCCATATTTATCAGGGGTACCGCGACACAAAACCTAGCTAAGAACACTCGCAGGCGCTTATAGTACAAGTGTGTAAATTTTCAATAAAATCGGCTCAGCCATTTCGGAGTCTATAGGTAACGGATACACACACATACACACACACACACAGACAAATTTCCATTTATAAATAAGTTTAGATAGATTAGATAATTTGAAGGCTTACGTAAATAACTTCGAGTCTATGCAGTAACGAGCTAGGAGATCGCTTTAAATAACCAGGTACATGTGTGTGAGAATTCTTAATTAATAACGTCTCAGAATTAAGTGAGTTCTAAGAGCCGAGTTCTAATCCAAGTTGTTTTTTTGAATATTTACTTAAACATCTTAACCCCTGGAGGACTGTGGTTCGTTTATTTTGGTTGTTTCTGCAGCAGATTGATTGTTTTTTTTTTTTGTTTTTTTTTGGCGACATAGTTACCAGCCTCAACAGGTCATTTAATGCCAAAATCTAAATATTTTGACGAAGATTTTATAGCTTCAGCTAATATATATCTGTAACATAATTATTCAACAAGAGGAAAAAGTATTTTGTTTGTAATTTTAGAATAAAATTCATTGCTCCTCATTTTGCTTTAAATAGGGCATGTTGGCAATTTTCCTATAATTATATATGATTGATAAATATTTATGAAAATTATACTGCGAGTAATTTTTATTATTAACATAAATTATTTTTTGTTTGGGGATCACTATTTTTCCAGAGCCGGGAACATAACAGGTGCTACTATTCTGGGGCTTAGTAAACCTAGGAACAGTAGCAATTAAGAGATGACGTTACGTTTCTCAATACGTTCGGTCTCCCAGTCAGTCGCCTTACTGTCGACTGTGGCCTATTATCATGTCCAAGACCATCGCTATAGATTAATTGCAATCTGAATATATACTTTGTCATTGCATGACATAGAAAATGTTAATGAGCTGTAAAAAAACAAAAATAATCCATCAGTTTTGTATATGAAATCTTTTAAGCGATTCACACGCCATATTATGTCGGTTGGAAAATATTGTCGTTAATAATAAAGCGTATATTCATATACTCTACCGTCTTTTCTATTATAATAATTTTAATAATATATATATATATATATATATATATACATATGTGAACACAAAGAAGCTCCTTAAAGTAAAATATGCTACATTAAAGACTTTTTTCCCGACCTGTTTTTTACTTATTTTTTGTCGAATATATATATATATAATTGGATCTCACGTCGATATTGACGTATGCGGTTTCAATTTGTTTGATACATGAAATATGAAGTTCTCTTTTGTTGCCGCATGTGCGATATCAATGCTGCTATGGATTTTCACAACAGGCAACAAAGAGAGCATTTAAACAATCCGTTTTGATATCAAAAGCCTCCGATGCAGACTCAGATTTTTGGTCCCTACAGCGAGTGTGAACCTAAAAAGGAACTTTGGATTTGAAGAGCATATGATAAATTGAGTATATGAATTTCGCCACAAATAGAAAATTTGGCTTGAAAAATCGACTTTTATTTTTCAAATAGAGTGTATCAAGATGTTTGATGGGGGTGATTCTATTCCACGATGGCAACTTGATCTGTACTCGATTCGATCTAAAAACACAAAATCGAAGTAATAAACTGCTTTGTTAGCTGCTCCGAGATTGTACTTTAATTTGTATCGATAACGTTTTGCGCACCATCAAGAAGTTGGCTGTACACCAAAGGTTTTGGCATTCTACTATTTTCCATTAAACAACGTGACCAGCACATCTTAAATGTGATTGAATAAAAAAAAGGGCTCAGTTCAGCCAATACCATTTTTTGAAAATATCTGTGTTGAAATATGATCTTTGAGACTGAAACTGCAGATTGTACGAAGGCAGCGCTTTCTAAAACATCAAGTTCTTCAATGTGCACTCTGTATGTCCTCGAGAAAACTCAGATCTATTACGTAAATGTGTGCGCATGACAGCTCTGTACAAACCTACATTTGTCTTAATTGATATGCCTCTTTTATTTCATAGACGATGACAAAGTTTGCCTAAAGTATCCTGCAACTAGGAGATTCTGTTGATAACTTCATCAAGAAAATCACTAATGTTCACAATACTTTTCAGATTTTCAAAGACTTAACACACTTGAAAATTTTTACCTTCTACAATTATGGGAAATTTTGGAAATTCCGACAATAGATGTTGCAGTTCTTCAACACTGGTCTGTTTACATGTTCGTTTTCGTTGATGAACCTCAGTTTTCTTAATACTTTCAGTCAATCCAAACGAATTGCTTGCGATAGATAATTCATCAACTAGTCCAGCACCATCGGCAAACGATAGATCAAATACTAAGTTATTTTTTATTTTAGTTTTTGCATTAAATTACTGTTAATTATTTTGTCAGGAAGTCAAACTGAACCCCTTCTTTCAGGTTCCCATAAGAGTGTTTCTGCATCAGAGAAAAATACCAGACAAACAAAACTGGTGCCCTCACACAACACTGTTTTATACTTTTTGGAACATCAGACGGAACCGATGAGTGACCGTTAGAAATAACGGAACATTTTATTTCTTGATGGTTTTTAGCGTGTCTTTTGGTATACACAGCCTCTTTAGAACCATCCATAAGGCATTCACTTTGACTCTAAGACAAGTCTTGGATAAGTTAACTAAAAACCATGTACAGAACCTGATTTTTCTCCTGGACTTTCTCCGTGATATGTCTGAGTGAAAAGATCATGTCAACGGTTCCACGACCAACGCGATATCAACACTGGAACTCTGGATATATATCATCAACAAGGTAGGTGATGGTTCTTTTGAATATACTGTGAGGAGGAATCTTGTCTGCTATGCACAGTAAGGAAATGCCACGCCATTTGTCACAAATTATTCTTTTTCCATTGCTCTTAAGCAGATATTTGCATTCAAAATAATTACAAATAGCTCAAGAAGCTTCTTGGTTAGCTTTTGTTCGTCGTATTTATAGACTTCCGAAGGTATTTCGTCATTTTCAGGCGACTTACCCATACATCTTTTTAATTGCTTCTTGAAGCTCGTTAAGACTTAAGAAATAAGTAAGCTGAGATAACCTGATTTTTATGTAATGGAATCTTTGACATTGCTATCAACTACTTGTTTGCTGTTAAGGCCATTTGAAAAAAGCTTTTTCCAAAGACGTAATATTTAAATTTGTCTGTGTTTAAGGTGTTTCTATTAGAGGAACGAACAATAAATGTTTTACACATTTTAGGACCATACACTTGATTTAGACTATCAAAGAATGTTTTTGCATCTTTCCTGTCGGCAGCATTCCGTAGTTCAACACCTTAAGAATTTTTTGGTCTAATCCGTTGGACTCCTTGCAGGCGAGGATGTTTATCATTAAGGCATAGTTTGTGCGCTATATGCAAACGGATTGATCATGACCCCAATCTCAGTGATATTTTCGTAGAACTAGTCCTGTTGCATCTTTTTGGAGATGCCAAGGACTTCAGTAGATTATGTGTAAATATTATACTTTAGAGACTTTCACTATGGTTCTACACTATCATTAATATCAACAGAATCAGAACTGGAGTCGAGTGATAATGACAACTCATTTTTCACCTTCAATCTTCAAATTCAGGACATTGATTTAATTGGAGATGTCTTTGACAAGACAGATAAGCACAGATTCTGCTTTGGACCAGAGCGAGAGATGAAAGACAAGTTTTGCTGTGAAAGATCAGGTAATATGTAAATTAAACATGTCTCGTTTCTTAGTTATAATATGGTCAATCTGATGGCAGGTTTTGAATCTAGGTTGCATCCAGATTGTTTGTGTTGATTCGACTCTTGAAAGACAGTGTTTCCAATGCAAAGATCAAATTCCTTAGACTAAAAAAAACATGCAAACCATTTGAATTTCTTCTATCTACTCTACGTAGGCTAATGATGACACCAGACCATGTGAGAATCCCCCTTCCAACCCGTGCAATGAAATTACGAAAGGGAACGAGTTTACTGTGAAAGGGAACTTTGGAGATAAAGGAGGGCTCAATTCTTTGCACAGAATATGATATGGTTTTCCAATAACATCTTATAAGTGTTATTCGGGAATCCATCTCATTATGCGATCGTCAATTCCCTGCAGAAGTGAGATCAATGATTTTGTAAAAATCAGATTTGGTAACAAACCCACACCTAACTGACGATACATCTCTCCAATTCAACCGCAGCAATAAAGTACATAACCAGCACCAACTTCGTCGTGCTGTGTTGTACCTGAAAACCGAGTTTCACTAAGAGCACAGATGGAAACATTGTACTTTCTTAATGTACATGAGATGAGAGTAGTTCCTATTTCTAGAGCGATATCATTGTCTTGTAGTTTTCTGATATTTCAAGAACCAAGAGTAAGATTTCTACGTATCGTTTTCACAATTCTTTGTTTTAAACTTACACTGCCAAATTATAGAAATGAGCACTCGAATTTTTGAGATTCGTCTTCTGAAACCTTCCCAGATTGGAGAAAACAGTACTGCATCTAAATATATCGGCTTTGTCACTACAGGTGACAATGACTGCGAAATTGCTCAGGGATTTGTATAGGAACGGCTATTATATGATAGTTGCCACCGTGTAGAACGTACGCTAAATGCTTCCGGTTGTATCCTCCACTTGTTCTCGTCACTATTGCTCCATTGCCAGTGGGGTTGTGGTATCGAGAATGTAAGACAAGATCCAAGAATCGAACTCTCCACACAGATGATTTAATTATAGTGGTGAAGGTTTGTATAGAAGCATCCACAATTTTCAGAAGTGTTGATAACAAGGCGTTGAGTCAAATATTTACCACAAATAAAATAAACTACACACCTCAAGTTTTAGGAGTGACCTGTAATATTGTTGTTTTTTTATCGAGAACTTCGTCGCTATATAATTAATTAATTACAATTAACTCAAAGCCACCCGTGTCTTCCAACTTGAAAGATAAATATCTTTCCTTGAAAGCTAATCAGTTTTTAAAAATCCGCTATAATTAACGGAAGACAACTGTGTCTTCCAAGATGAACGTTTTCCTTGAAAGCCTGACCGTTTTTACAATCTGCTATAATTAACGCAAAAACGACTGTCTCTTCAAACTTGAAAGGTGAATGTTTTCCCGTGTAAAATATATATTTCCCTCCTGTCGCACTCTGTTCGGTTCATTACAAAAACAATAGCAAGGTAGTGTCGGATCAGTTCATTCTCTTTACTACAAGTTATTAAATTTTACAAACTGTTATGAAATCTCTGGCCGCACGTTTACAATTTAAAATGCCTTAATATTGTATTATTTTGCAACAATTATGTCGTCGAGTAGTGAATAATATATATATATATATATATTACGGCAGGGATAGGCACTTAAGCTACAGTTAACCAATTTGACAATGTCAGGCTTCATTGGGAGTTATATGGAAGAAAACTTCCGAATCTGCTATTTGTTCTAATTTTAAAGTTGCACTATATAGAGAGAAGACTTAGATATATGCAAGTCACTGCCGCCAATTCTATTGGAAAAGACGGTTTAAAGCTACTAATAGTATTGAAGCTATCATAGAAAAAAGCGTTCTCTAAATCGAGAAAAAAAATATGTCGGACTTTGATAACATGCATTAGGTTTTAATAAATTTGCATAAAACACCATGATGATCGATTTCTTTAAAATTTTAAAGAAATAAAATCCAGTTCAGTATAATACTAGAATTAATTTTGTTAAATCAAAGAAATCATTCGTTCTGAAATTAGCACATGCTTATATATTTTGCAAAGAAATATTGGATTCATTTTTATCTGACATTTTCATTATTTCAAACAATATAATGGGGGACAATTTTTATTTAAATAGACACGTATATTTAGTTATTTAATTATTAAACAGTTTGTATCACATTAATTGTTCAGTGAATTTGAGAAAACACACTATTTAAAAAATAAAATAGAGCGTCTATTTAAAATATGATGGATCCGGCGCGCCAAATTTTACTGGGAAAATGGAATGCCTTTTTGAATCTGACGGTGGATAATGATGGGAAGTTAGCGAGAAGGTAAATGATGGCGATCTGGTCAATCTGATCGGCGCGTTTGGTCTTGTCGATAGATACCGAATCGATCACCCGGGATCGGACTTTGGTTGCGGGCTATGAAGTGGCTATCTACTCAGGCTGTAAGCTTCCTGGATAGAATATTAATAAGAAGGGCTGATCTAGATATTGTAGACTGTCACACGATCTACTTAGGCTATTCGGTCAAATTAATACAAACTTATATAAGCTGTAAAAAAATAATGAATTTATTTTAAATCAGATATTGTTATTACTTCAAGCCTTACAATAGTGAACACTTCTCATTAAAAGCGAGGCCTATTTTTAGTTATTAAACATTGTGTATCACATATATCGGCGTGTGCATTCGAAAATATACACTGTTTAATAAATAAAAATGCTATCGTACGCAAAGAGGGACGCATGTTCACTCCCTGACGGAGCACGAATTTAGTTTACTTTCTCAAATGCGCCTGTAAATGTAATACACCCTATTTATTAATTCCAATGTCAATTTCAGAGAAGAAATATCTAATATGAAAAGGTTTGATGCAATAAGAAATCATTTAGATGGTATATATATTTTTTGAAATTTAAATATTTAAAGTATTTTTTCCGTCGAGGTAGAGAAAGTAGAAAAAACGGAGTGTACACTTGAATATGGAAATATGTAGTCCACATGATAAACAAATCAGAAGCTTAGGAATATATTTAAAATCAAAGAAAAGTGTAGTAAAATGTATTACACTCCTATAGAAAATAGTTATAGAAACTGAAAAGTTTACATATAAACTACAAGGAAACTGAATGCATGGTCATAATTAAAAAGAGGAGCCCAAAATGCCAACTACAAGTTGGATACCAAAATCAGACAGGTGCAAATATTTAAATACTGGGGAAGTATTCTAAAAGAGGATAAAAGGTATGACACTGAAAAACTACAAAACCGCCTACAGAAGGTAGTTAAAGAAAGTGGAAAGGCAGGACAACATATAAACTACAAGTAAACTGAATGCATGGTAATCAGTAATAACAGGAGACCAAAATGACAAATATAAGTAGGGTGATTTTTATAAGCGCAGCTTAGATGTGGTACAAGGCCAAAAGTATGGGGTATTCAGTGGGGATCGAACTCACTCCCAATGGTAATGATTTTGGCAAGACAAACTTGCTTAAGCTTTACCTCATGTTGAATCTCCTCAAATCCAATTAGGGGATTCTAAAATCAAGTAGTTACAGTCATTTAATTACCTGAAAACGGAACGTGTGACATTGAGAATCAGAAGCGTATTGTTATGGTGATGGAAGAATTCCAGAAGGTGAATAAAGTATTTAGAGACAGGAAGATTTTGATGTAAACAGACAAGAGAGTACTAGATTTTTATGCTATGTCTGTCCTACAATATGACGGCGAAAAATGGACAATCTCATCAAAGTTGAAGGAAAAACTTGAAGCAACCAAAATGTGGATCTAATGAAGGATGCGGAGGATACCATAGACGAACCTGAGAGCATAAACGAGATTTTGTAGAAGATGGAAGCAAAAACGAAAATTGTACTTGCCATTAAAAAAAGGCAACTGAAATTTCTGGAACCTATATTGAGGAAATAGTGTTTGGAAAATATTATGCTCACGAGACGGATAGCAGAAAGGAGAGACAAGCCCAAGCAACTCGTGACATAATTGAGGGACTTGAGTAGATGGATGGCGGTTCGGGGTTAGAGCGGGGTAACCGGAAAAGGGGTGTTAAGAGCTACAAAAGATAGGGAGATGTGGAGGGCCATGATCGATTACGCCCTGAGAGGACACGGCAGATTGAAGACGACGATATTTCACTGAATTCTAGATGGCTTACTTAATGACGAAGAAGATATTTCAGTCAACTTAGTAAAAACAAACTGGTGATCGTATGAAACATGTAAATAATTAAGAGGTTGTTATGTAAATGAAAAGTACTTTGTTGCCCGAAATGTCCATGAAGATTTCTTGTCATTCATATTACAAAACGTTAGAACACGTTAAATTATTTATGTAAAATATATTGCGAGTAATTTTTACTATTAACATAAATTATTTTTTGTTTGGAGATCCTTATTTTTCCAGAGCTGGGAACATAACAGTTGCTATTATTCCGGGGCTTGGGGGACCTGGGAAGAGCAGCAATTGAATGATGACGTTACGTTTCTCAATACGTTCGGTCTCCCAGTCAGACGCCTGACTGTCGAATGTGGCCTATTATCATGTCGAAGACCATCGCTATAGATTAATTGCAGTCTAAATGCATACTTTGTCAGTAAATTACAAATAGAAATAAGATGATAAAGATAATTTCAATCAGTTCATTTCGTACCCAAACATCGTAGCGATTTGACTACCCAAGATTTACAAAATGATCTGGGGTGGTGGATTTTAATATATCTAGTGTTTCTACCAATTGCCGCTTTGTGTAATGCAGGTTATTCTTAATCATTATCTTTGGTTGTTCGTCAACTATACTGTGCAGGGAGGTTTCTGCTTGTGTGTTCTTCATCAACAAGGCAGCAATCAGCAACTTAGCCGACCATTTTCGTACAGTTATGTTATCTGCCTTTTTATCCTGTTCCTCTGAATATGAATATCAGTCACCATTACAGTATTCTTTTTTTTGGCATTTGTTGAAGCCGTTGTTGAGCATTTCTAGCTAGAAATCTGCAGTCATTTCTCATACCTGTCGAAAACATATATGATTCTTCTTTTTCTATGTACCAGGTTCTTTTAGGACGTTGGCGATCACGGCTGTTCACCTCTCCTAAACCCTGGTTTCTCTTACTACGTTTTCCCTATTACCCTACCCAACCCCCGTTCCGTCATCCACCTGCTTAGACCCTTCAAATATGTTATAAACTGATTTCCTCTGTCTCTTTTTCCTTCTATCTGCTCTGTCAGTATCAGGTTCTCCAAACTCTCCTTCATCATTGCATGTCCCAGGAACTTCAGTTTTCTCTTCCTGATGCTCACTGTCAATTTTCTTTTCATTGCCATTCTTTCCAACGCCTTAACATTGCTCACATGCTCGGTCAATTGATATCCGCAGCATCCCTCTCTAGAACCTCATTTCCGCTGCTTCAAGTTTTTTCTTCGTCTTCGATGATATTGTCCAACATTTACTGCCGTATTGAAGAATTGACATCATATAGCATTCTAGCACTCTCTTCTTTGTTTCTGGTGAAATTTTCCTGCAGCTTAGTACTTTAATCAGCTTCCGGAACGCGTCCTTCGCCTTGTCAATTCGCTGTCGGATCTCTGTGTCGCACTTTCCATCCCCTGTTAGAACACTTTCCATTTATTTACTAACAGAGATGACCTCTCCCTTTGTTTATTTGTATAATCTAATCTAACCTCCTCAAAGTTAATATGTTCAAAAATTTAAGATATCAAGAGTTGAAAATAATAAGATTGATTACCTGTATCGGTTGCGCCATCCAATTGTTTGGTTAAGTCGTCTTCATCAAATGAAAGCTGATCAAATTTGGAAGATCAAATCAATAGTTTGAATTTCAGTGGCCATTTTAATTCACAAGTGGCCACCATACGCGTATATATATATATATATATATATATATATATATATATATATATATATATATATCCTTATATAGAATAGACGTCCAGCAGGTGTTGGCTAATTGGTGAATGCAGAAATGCATGGGTTGTACTTATAGTTCTGAGAGGGCTACCCGAACGTATATTTGCGGGGACGTGTTGCACAACCCGCATCTCCAACCTCACATTGATTCGTCCAATATATGCCGCATCGCAGCAGCACTTAAATTTGTAAATATATATATATATATATACTTTTTCGTGAATATCTAAGCGTAGATAAGATGTGGCACAAGACCGAATATATGGGGTATTCAGTGCGGTTCTAACCCAGTACACAGTTGTAAATGTACAAGCTAGAGATGTTGCTAAACATTACATCACGGCGCGGTTAACACTTTTTTGTTATAGTGCAATCTGATTTGAATTCAGCAATTTTCTCATATATTGTTTACCAGAGAAAGTTACAGGACCCATTCAATTTTGAGAAATTTAATCACAAAACGAAACGGGAAAGACTATTCCTGTAATGAAATGTAATCGACTGGAATTCGACATTCCTATCTCTCAATCTAAACACGTAGTCATTGTTCCACGTGCCCTTTAACTATACCTAACTGCAATTTACTAGTATTATCAGTCAGTTAAGTGGCATACATGATACACGATTTGGGTGATCATGTCGCGAAAGAGACATGACCGACAGGGCAGAAGATTTTACTGCAGTAGATTGCCATTGCTTTCTGTGCTAGACTGGTTTCCAGCCAAAGCTATAGAATCCAATCTGTTCTATTATTTAACCCATAAGTATTATTTAACCCATAGGGAAAAGACAGATTAATACCTTTCCCAGGAGTATTTGTGCGTAAGTAAATTCAATGAATTCAATTGGAATTCGAACTCGATCCCTGGTTTTTCGTTCTCAGTCTATATCCACTATACCACAAAGCACATTCACTCGAGGTATAGTTATAATTTTATCCTGAAGATGTTAGCAATTTAATCTCTTAATGCAAAATATATTGTGAAATTATCTTAACATCCTTAACAAATAAAGAAATATAATATCCAAACAGCTTAAAATACTGCCCTAAAAATCAATTGTCTTTTAACCAATGTCCATTAGCTCATCTATAATGCCGGAAATGAATATATTTCGAAATAGAGGTCTGATGCAAATAGCTATTTATTTATAACTAATTAATCTAAACTTTAATGAGTCGCATCAAATCATTTATTTATATAAGTTCTAAAAACATGTTGAAAAAGTTTCAATTTCACTAATATCAAGAATAACGCACGGTGCACTCTTGCTTTCTAGAAATTTAGACCAAGGAACAAATTTGTATATATATATATATATATATATATATATATATATATATATATATGAGAATATCAGAGAAATCATTCAGAAAAGTACAGGGTGCGATGAATAAATTGTCTTCTACTTTACGCTAAAATGAAAATAACATTATTATCTCATTTTGACTTATATATTTACTTCTGCTGTCATTTATACTTAACTCTACACATTCGCAACCATTTTTTATGTATTTTATTTACACTGTTTAATTTTCGATGCGTTTTCGAATCTGACCATGTTAGATTTGTTAAGTAAGTGATATCTTGAAGTTATCAGCTTTTGGGTGTGCAGTCTCAGCGTGCGAATTGGCAGACAGAGCTTAAAATACCATCAGATGATCCATGTATTTTACATGAAAATGATTAGAAGAAACTAATCTGGAAGCTGTTGACTGTAGCTTTGAGTGTCCGAGCCTAGTTCAAACGGTGATTCAAGCCAGATTATGTGTTTTGTTTTACTGAAAATATAATTATTGTCCTATCAATCAAGGGGCAAAATAAATGGATTCTGTAGTTGTTAAAGAAACACAGATTGCGTCAGAGCAGGTGTCTGCAATAAGGATTAGCTAACTACCTTTGCAAAAGCATGTACTCAGGATTGCGTAGCCGGATATTTTAATTTTGAGTGTACCACATCAGTATGTTTCACTCTCCCCGATTGTCAATATTTTAGAATTTGATTGAGTCTTATTGAACGAGTTTTCTAATCACATAATTTAACAGAAGACAAATATATTGATCTATTTTATTGCTATCACAAAGTTTTGTGTTATTGTGCTAACCGAACTTATTCAGGTGTCTGTCTCTCTGGGCAAACGTTATAATCAATTACCTAGACGGTTTGAATAATGATTATTGAATTTGGTGGCCTACTGAATTTGAGATCAAGATTGGGACGATTAATACGGCAATAATATTCTGAGTCTATAAAATAGGTTTAGCAAAAACAGAGAAGTACGAGCGACTTCAACTTAGAGGAAATGAGAAGACAGTTATTTATACTTAGCATAAACTGTTCAATTTGAAATTTCCTAAATATTATGCGGGTCGGTAGAGGTTTGATGAAGGGTCTTGTCAAAATAACGGGAACATTGTGATTATAAGAAACTTTAGGGCATTAATCTGAAGTCAAATATGTAGAAATGAACGTTCTGATTCAAATAATTCAGCAAAAAAAATGTATATTCATGTACATGAAAGAATATTTAATTTTATCTTCCTACTTAGGCAGAGTATATAAATGTGAGCTAAATCGGCATAGTGAGAGAAAATATTAAGACATTCTTTTCTTTGAATCATACATATGGCTCTCTTTTCTAGGAACAGTAAAGATTACGCTGTTTTCTGGCATGAGTCACTGTAATGAGCTCTTTCAGAGAAGTTTTCAAAGGCAGTCAGTCAGTTAAGTGCCATACGTGATCCACGCTTAGGCAATCATGTCTAAAAAGAGACATGTCGTGAAATTAGTAATTTTTCACTAAAAGCTGACTCCTTAGTATTCGGCTAACTGCCGACTAATATCAACTTCCTAGAAGTTCTGCTGAACTCTAATAGAAGTCTAAAGAACTCCCCGTTAACTCTTATTAATATATGAGGGGCAGTCTCCATTATCTGAGGAATAGGTGCGTTTCCTCATAACAGTTCGTTTGTTGCTTTAAATTAAGTTGGCTCCTTTGAAACCAGCTTATATATATGTTCGCTCTATTTAGTCAGTTTAAGCAGAACGCTTTTTACCACTTTGAGCTGGTATCTTTTCCCTGATAGTTGTTATTTTTACTTTTTTAATGTATTTCAACAACCTTATATATATAGTCATCTGCATACAGATCTGTTTCGCCGTATCACTGCGCATCAGTACGGTTAGACTCCGATTGCCTTTGACCCAGGATTGAAACCCGACCGAATTGGCCTCAGTCGCCGATTCTAACTCTGAGCTATGGTCGTTCGGTAGAAGAAGGCTGACTTATTAGCGTGTATATTGTCATTATACCCGCCCAATAGCCAGAGTGTTCTAATTCATTAGTGAATGAGCGATGTGTACATGCTAGAGTAGCTACTGTTTTTCAAAGTCTACCATTCTTCCAGAGTGCTCAATCAGAATGTGAGAGCGTAAATAGTATATATATATATATATATATATATATATATATATATATATATATGTCCCACCCAGGTAATATATCTTCCCTGCTGGAGAAGTATGAGTTTTTCATGACAGTTGTACTGAATACCTTGCCATTTCTAGAGTTTATGTGTTTAATGGGAGCCCGGTTTAATTTTCTTTTTAATTTCTAATTATAACTGTAATTTCTATTCTAATAGTTATTTCCTTTTATTTCACGCCTGTGGAAAACATTTTCAGGTTGATACATTGTTTTTAATACTATTTGCAAAAATTTAATGGCAGTCGTCATGTTTTACTCTTAGATTCAGGTAAGTGCCATACGTGATACAAGCTTCGAGCGATCATAATTAAAAAAAAAGACATGACTGACAGGGCAAAAGATTATCCGCTGTAGGTGCCATTGCTTTCAGCAATAGACGGGTTGCCAGGCAGTGCTATAGAACCCAATTTGTTTTGTCATTTAACCCATAACTGAAGGGATGAGACGAATTAATACCTTTCCCAAGGGTATTCGTACGTAAGTGAATACAAGGAATTAAACTGGAATTTGAACTTGGCAACACGATTTGACGTTCCGAGTCGATATCCACTGCACCACAACGCATATTAGATTACCAGACTTTAACGTCGTCACTCCTCAGCATTTTCTCAGTTTTGCGCTTTCAGTAACCTCCTTGCGTTTTATTGGCTTCATCGTCTTGATTGAGTTAAAATTATTTAAAAAATGGTTCTACCGGATTCACGCCCGTTACTCTGTTTTTTTCAGCTTCATCCACCTTAAAGTAAGGCAAAATCGCATTGCCTATTTTTCTCTTAAAATGAAGTGAAATTCTCTTCTTTTCTTATCAATTCTCTTCGATTATGTATGCTAATTTTATTGCGCTATCATTAACACCCTTTACTTTTTAGTCGCCGTAACGCCTTACTTAAAGCGAATTGATAATAACAATTATTCCACTGATAACAATATTACAAGATTGAGCAATTCAGGTGTGATTCTTCAAACAGACGCCAGATATCTGAATATGTTTTACTCGGTTTAGAAATTCACAGCTTCATGCAAGGTAATTAGTAATAGCAGATCTGGATCGGTGCATTGGCCTAACGTAAACATCTGAGTGTTTCATCGATTATTAAATTTGGTAGACACAAGCTTTTTGATGCATACTTCATGTGAAGGCGTCGAAGGAAAATAAATTCTGCGACATTTTTGGCAATACCTAATGTAGTCACACAAGCAGTAGCATTAAGATGAATAAATGTAAAAATTCTAGAACTATGACCGAACGCGTTCGCGCGTGGTTTTATTTAACTACTAGAAGCAAATTCATTTACAAAAAAATTGCATTAGCAATTTACCACTGAAGATAATCTTTAAAAAGCACGAAAGTACTAAGATTAACAAATACGGAATCTTTATTTATTAATTTCATCTTCACACCAAGAAAATTATTAAAGAACTGAAAAGGATCAGCATAAACATTAGTAAAGACAACATATATATATATATATATATATATATATATATATATATAGGTCAATAGACACCTCCTAACACACTAACCTTCCCATTCTCTCCAACTCTCCCCCTATGTACATCCAAACTCGTCTATCGACCTGTGTAACCCCCTGCGCTATAGTGGCAGTGGAATGCCTTGCTTAGCATTCCACATGATTAATATATATATACATATGTATGTATATATATATATATATATATATATATATATATATATTGGCATTCCACATGATTAATATATATATATATATATATATATATATATATATATATATATATATAAGAAAAATTAAGGCAGACACGTTAATTCATAGTAAATCGGAAATGTAGGGATATTTCAGGCGAACCATCATGATCTTCCGTTTTTATTTTACAATGGATTTTACACGAATCCTTGGTAAAATAAAGACGGAAGCTGATGATGGTTCGCCTGAAATAGGCTTATACTTCCGATTTACCATGAAATAACATGTCTGCCTTAATCATTCTTATATTTGCTCTATATGTATTTATATATATACATATTTAGAGCTCTCCTAGAGAGTTATCCTACCACTGTGTACAGGATATTCTTTTGCATTCTTCTACACCCACACTGCATGCTGATATATATATATATATATATATATATATATATATATATATATGTCTTTAATCTAACATGCTGAACTTATAACAAGCTTCTTCAGAGATTTAATAATGACGAATGATTTAAAAATAAAAGAGACAGTATTTTAATTTTTATAATTTTATTTTTAATGACATTCCAAAGATTTTTACAAAAAATATTTACTGAAGCCAAAATAACAGTAGAAATAATTAAATAAAATATGCACAGTTACTTATAATGTTAACAATGTAATAGTTTTCTTACTTATTATCATTATATATAATTTATAAGAGTTGTTTATGATTACCATCATTTCTTTCTCATCATCACCATTATCATTATTATGTGTCATTTTTCATTATAGTATTATGTGTCATTTTTCATTATAGTATTATGTGTCATTTTTCATTATAGTATTATGTGTCATTTTTCATCATAGTATTATGTGTCATTTTTCATTATAGTATTATTTCTGCTATGGTCGCACTACTAACCAAATCTGCGGAAATACGTAAGGCAGTTCATGATGTGTTGCTATGGCTCCATCTCATGTTTTTTCTATCACCCCTATCATCCCTAGCGTTACATAGATAATGTTTTCCTTAGTGTGTGGGCTGTACTTAATAAGACAATTTTTTGTATATCTCTTAAGCTGGGGTTTCCAGGGATTCTTTCAATGTGTTGTTTTGTTCCATTTTTTATCATTCCAAGTGCACCTACTATCACTGGAACAACTCTTGTTTTCAATTTCCACATTTTTTCTATTTCAATTTCCAGGTCTTTATATTTTGACAGTTTTTCAAATTCCTTGATTGCTATGTTACAATCCGCTGGACAAGCCATATCAATTAATAGACAAGTTTTCTCTTTCTGGTTTTTAATAATAATGTCTGGCCTGTTTGCTTCAATTTTTCTGTCTGTGCAGATGGTGTAATCCCATAGAATGGTTACATTTTCTATTTCTGTAACCGGTGCTGGGTGATGTTCGTACCAGTGTTTGTTTACAGATTTTCCATAATGTTTGCACAAGTGTCCTTTTGTTTTTGTTTATACAGTATAGAGTATCTACTAACAAAGCTGATGGAAAAAAGGGAAAACTGTAAATGAATTCATCAAAATTAAAAAAATATAATTAAGATTCCCAGTATCCTTCGTTCTTTTGCATGTTTAGTCGAACCAACTTAACAAATTTATTTCGATGAAGCCGAAAAGTTTAGATATTTCTAAAAGTGTTAAATGCCGTACATGACTTTTGATATGAAAGTCTCGATCTGACAAGGCTGTTTGAGAGTCAACTTCTTTTCAGTTCATCCCTTGCTTGACTTTTTGTTTCTATTTTTGGTATTCAGCAAGACTACCCCTAGCCCTATCTATAATCAGTTTATTTTTCTCTAAAACTCAATTTGCTTGAACTGACATATACCTCTTGATAAGTGCTTAGTATTTACTATTTCCACATTATGGTAAGCCTCATCGACAGATAGGTTTTGAAAGCCAGTGAAACAACATCCAAGAGTTTCTTTCAATAAGGGTGGAGCAGGGAATATCATTCAAACTGGAAATTATATTTATAAATGACAACATATTCATTCAAAAAATAAAGAGAAAATATAGTTTAAAAACATCGAGTTATATAGGATTCTGTACATTCAAAATAAAATAAATGATTTCAAATACAATTGTCATCGAATCAACAGTGAATTTCCCATAAACAAGTCCAGGTGTATCGGAAGTTGCAAATGCATGTTTGGCTTTAATGAGAAATTGAGTCTGATTAGAATATTGAGGTTATCTTTTTTAACATCATATTTGATAATCGCTATTGTTTCAAGTATTGTAACTTTTTCTTCACTTATATTTTCTTTTTTCTCTTTTTATATTTTTAATCTTCTAAGTGCAAGCCACGAGAAGCAGTTGTTTCTCGAAAGATTCAAATCCATTAACGTCTTATTTGCCTTCAAGTTATTGTTGTGGTGTTATTTGTTAAATCTTTTTTTTCCGCCATGTTAGAGTTATTGTTTGCAAATGACAGCGTTATACATCATAAGATTTTTATTTTATTTGATGTGGCTCATTACAGGAATTCTAAAGAATTTATTTGAGTCTTTAACAGATTAGTGTATTTCCATGATTTTACATTCATTTGAAATTTTTTTCGTCATCTGTAGAAGAAAATAATCGCTTGAATTTGCTTCCCCAATTTAGATTTTGTCTTTAACGATTATTTACAAAAACAAATCTAAAAAAAAAACAAACTTGAAAAACTTCGATTAGTTTAATTTTGTGGTGTTTAACCCTAGAAGATTATTTCGTAAATTTTTCTATTCTCTTTTTCTAAAGTGTTTATAAGCAGCATTACTTTTATGATTATATAAATGATAAATCTTCTGTACTATTTTATGTTTAATCTTATATGATCCTTAGACTCAATCGTGATTGTTTCAAAATCAGAACATAATGAATCCAGTTGATGAAACTATAAGTAAAATTGTGATGGACATTTCTTTGAAGTAATCATTTATCCGAAAGAGGAAAAAACACAGAATCATCATATTTACAATTCTAAATTAATCGGAAACATTGTCAAAACTACAGGAACTGATAAAATTTACAGGTATCAGTGTAATTATTAACATAAAACCCTTCCAATTAAAAAGGTTATTCTTGATGTTTTATCACATAAAAATTCGACTGAAATATTTACATGACAATGTGTCTATTAGTATTTTGATGTGAATATTGGTTTATATTATTATTATTGTTATTTGAAAACATTATTATTATGTCATTTTTCATCATAATTCGATTTCTAATATGGTCGCACTAACCATCAAGTCTACAGGAGGCCCTAAGGCAGGTCGTGGTGTATTCTTATAGCTCGATTTCATGTTTTCTAGTTCCCCTAAAATCCCTAGCATTACACAGACAAAGATTTCCTTAGTGTGTGGTTTTTACTTAACAATATAGATTTTGTTTATCTCTTAATCTTGTGTCTCCATGGATTCTTTCAATGTGTTTTTTTGTCCCATTTTTTTCATTCCATGTGTGCCCGCTATTACTGCTATGATATTTGTTTAAATTTCAACATTTGTTCTATTTCAATTTTCAGGTCTTTATATTTTGACAGTTTTTCGAATTCCTTGGTTGTTATGTTACAATCCGCTAAAGAAGCTATCTCAAATAATACGCATGTTCTTTGTTTTTGGTTTTAACAATAACATCCAGCTTATTTGCTTGAATTTTTCTGTCTGTGTAGATGATGTAATCCCATAGAATGATGATATCTTCTATTTATGTAACCGGTGCTGGGTGATGTTCATACCATTGTTTGTTTACATATTTTCCATAGTGTTTGAACATTGTCCAATATAAATATTGCCCCACTATATCGTGACTATTTTATATTCATTTGGAGCAAGTACAGAACATCCTGACATTACACGTCCTATTGTTTCTTGGTATCTATCACAGAATCTGCAGTTTGGATTTACATTATTGTTTATAATATTTGCCTGAAAGGTTCTAGCGAAAAGATATTGGTCATTCGCAACTAGAATAAAGACTTCACTTTCAGTTATTACTTAGATGCACGTATCCATTAACTTTATCAATATTGGGTTTATTAGCACGTTGTGTATATTGTATATTGGCCATTTATAGGTTTGTCTTGCCAGCGTTGTTTTATCAGTTCAAGAGGTTTATCCTTGTCTTTCTTCATTATATTTCATATTTTTGCCGCAATATTTGGTTCTTGGCTTATGTTTTGCTTTTCTACACAATCTAATAAATGTAAATCTTGTTTGTATTTACTGCCTTCTTTCAGTATTGAATATTGTTTCTTTCTGTTTTCATGTAGTTTGACTAATTCTATCACCCAGTCTTTTGTTGTTTCTATGCATGTTAATAAGCCAATAGTTATCGTCCTGTATGACAATTCTAGCTGAAAAAGACATCTTCCTCCTCCTTAACATTGTATGTACAGACAATCTATATCAGCCTTTGGATGATGCATCTTATGTTTAGAAAGGAGCTTCTTGCCTCAGATTTCACTCGTCTGATGTCGTTTTGAGTCGTGATTAGGATGTTGAAGATATATTGGGCACCATTTCTGCTATGGTCGCACTACAAACAAAGGCTGCAGAAAGACTCAGTGCATGTCGTGGCGTGTTGTTATGGCTACATTTCATGTTTTTTCTATCTCCCCTATTATCTCTAGCGTTACATAGACAAAATTCTCCTTAGTGTGTTTGCTGTAATTAATCAGATATGTTTTGTATATCTCTTAAGCTGGTGTTTCCAGGAATTCTTTCAAAGTGTTGTTTTGTTCCATTTTCTATCATTCCAAGTGCACCTACTATCACTGACACGGCTCTTGTTTCAATTTTCCACATTTTTTCTATTTCATTTTCAAGATCTTATAAATACCTTGAAATTGAAATAGAAAAAATGTGGAAATTTTGAGAGTTTGTTTTTTAATTTTTTCATTGCTATGTTACAATCAGCTGGAAAAGCCATATCAATTAATAGCCAAGGTTTTTTCTTTCTGGTTTTTAACAATAATGTGTAGATAGAGTAATCCTATAGAATGGTTACATCTTCTATTTCTGGTGCTGGGCGATGGATTATACCAATGTTTGTTTACACATTTTCCATATTGTTTGTACATTGTCCAATGTAAATATTGCCCCACACTATCGTGACGAGTTTTTATATTCATTTGGGGCAAGTACAGAACATTCTGAGATTAGATGCTCTATTGTTTCTTGGTATTTATCAAAGAACCTGCATTTTGAATCTACATTATTATTATTATGTCATTTTTCATCATATTTTTATTTCTGCTTTGGTCTCACTACCAAACAAGTCTACGGGGAGACCTAAGGCAGGCCATGGCGTGTTGCTATGGCCCCATTTTATGTTTTTCTATCTTCCCTATCATCCCTAGCGTTACATAGATAAAGTTTTCCGTAGTGTGTGGGCTGTACTTAATAAGACATTTTTTTGTATATCTCTTAAGCTGAGGTTTCCAGGGATTATTTCAATGTGTTGTTTTGTTCCATTTTTTATCATTCCAAGTGCACCTACTATCACTGGCACAACTCTTGTTTTCAATTTCCACATTTTTTCTATTTCAATTTCCAGTTCTTTTTATTTTGACAGTTTTTCAAAATCCTTGGTTGCTATGTTACAATCCGCTGGACAAGCCATATCAATTAATAGACAAGTTTTCTCTTTCTGGTTTTTAATAATAATGTCTGGCCTGTTAAATTCAATTTTTCTGTCTGTGTAGATGGTGTAATCCCATAGAATGGTTACATCTTCTATTTCTGTAACCGGTGCTGGGTGATGTTCATACCAGTGTTAGTTTACAGATTTTCCATAATGTTTGCACATTGTCCAATATAAATATTGCCCAACTCTATCGTGGCGATTTTTATATTCATTTGGGGCAATCACAGAACAGCCTGAGATTAGGTGGTCTATTGTTTCTTGGTGTTTATCAAAAATGCATTTTGGATCCATATTTTTATGCATAATATTTGCCTGAAAGTTTCTAGTGAAAAGACTTTGGTCTTGTGCTGCAAAAATAAAGACTTCAGTTTCAGACTTTCATCGATGAGTATTAACTTTGTCAACATTGGATTTATTGGCACGTTCTGGATATTGGCCATGCAGAAATTTGTCTTGCCAGCGCTGTTTCATCTGTTCAAGAACTTTATATTTGGCTTTCATTTTCATATTCTTTGCCGCAATAGCCGGCTCTTGGCTTCCGTTTTGCTTTTCTACAGAATCTACTAACTGTAAATCTTGTTTGTATTTACTGCCTTCTTTCATTATTGAATATTTTTTCTTTTTTTCTTCATGTTGCCTTACTAATTGTATCATCCGATACTTCGTTGTTTCTATGTATATTAGTAAGCCAATAGTTGTCTTGTATGACAATTCCAGCTGAATAAGACCTCTTCCACCTTCTTTATAGACGGTTTACATCAGCATTTGGTTGATGCATCTTATGCTTAGAAAGAAGCTTTCTTGTTTTAGAATCCATTCGCCTGATGTCGTTTAGAGTCCAGTTCAAGATGTTGAAACTATATTGGACAACTGGGATAGCAAAGCTATTAATGGCCATAACTCTGTTCTGAGAATTCAATTCAGTTTTTAATATCATTCGTAGCCTTCTATAGTACTTTTTACGCTCTGTTTCTTTCATTTTTTATGGTAAATGTTTTCACTCTCATTTATACCTAGGGATTTATAAGCTTCTTCTGGTTTCAATTCGTTTATTTTTACAGCTGGGTCTAAGCTAATTGAGGATGTTTCTTGTATTGATCCACGTAAAACTGTAGCTTTAGCACATTTATTCAAATTGAATTTCATTCCAATGTTTTCGCTGAAGCATTTTACAGTTTGCAGAAGACCTTCCAGCTCATTATCATTTTTAGCATATAACTTTAAGTCATCCATATAAAATAGATGGCTTATTTTCTTTTGGCCTATTTTATAAGCACATTCTGTCTTATTAAGTTGACTGGTTAGTGCTATTAATGATATGCAGAATAGTAATGGAGACAAAGAATCACCTTGAAATATACCTCTTTTGAATGTTTATTTCATCAGATTTATAGGTTTCATTTATATGATTGAGGTAAAGGGTTGTTTTCCATAGAGACATTCACTGTTTGATGAAATTGATGATGACGGGTGATATCTTGTATATATTTAAAATCTTTAAAATCCAGGAATGTGGCACACTATCGAATGCCTTACGATAATCTATCCAGGCTGTACTAAGATTTTTCTTTGTACTGTAGCAGTTTTCCAGGATCATTTTATTAATAAGCAATTGGTCTTTACATCCACAACAGCCACGTTTGCACCCTTTTTGTTCAAGCGGTATCATGTCATTTCTTTCTAAGAATAAATATGTCTGTTTTGTTAAAATAGATGTTAATAGTTTATATACTGTGGGAAGACATGTAAATGTTCTGTAGTTTTTCGGGTTCTTTGTGTCACCATTCTTGGGTAGAAGAAATGTAATTCCTTTGGTCATCCATGCAGGAATTTTAGTGGGATCGTCAATCATTTCTTGAAGTTCTTTGGCTAGTTTCTTATGTGCTGTATTTAAATAATATAGCAAAAAGTTAAGAATTTTATCTATACCAGGGAATTTCCAATTGTGTGCTTTTTTTAGTGCAAATTTAACATCCTTTTCTGTAATTCCAGCCCATGTCTGTTCTGGTTTATTTTTGATTCGTTCTATCTCTTGTGCAATCTAATCTACTTCTTTGTTATGTTCTTTAGGGCAAGCCTATATCTTTTCCCAGAACTGTGTAACTTCTTCCATTCTGGTGGGGACTGTCACTTCAATTCTTTTTTTACCTATTTCCCTGTAAAATTTCTTTGTATCGGTTTGAAAAATCTTGTTTTGTCTGTAAATTATTATTATTATTATTATTATTATTATTATTATTATTATTATTATTATTATTATTTCCATTGATATCTGTAGTTTACTTATTCTTTTCTGGAGGCCAGCTGGATACTTAATGTCAGGCGTGGTTTGAGGGCATTTATCCATCAAACATTTTTGTAACAAAAACCAAAGACAGAACCTTACGATCTGATATATTTTGCATAAATAAATCTCTTTGTTATACGTAAGTTTTACTTCCGAGTAAAAGTTTTATATTTTTAAAGACATGAGTGACCAGGAATCACTTTCAACAATCTATCGAACATTTTTCCAACTAATTCGAAGGGGTACAACTACAACTAGTATTATTTATGTTTTCATCTGTCACATTTTAGTGTTTGTCTGCTAGATTCTTGTCTTTTGACAATTTTCTTTATTCGTTTTTGAAGATCTTCAAAAAGACATTAAATTTGCGAAAACAGACAAGTTAATAAGAAAGTATATTCTGTTCTTGATACCACGAGGTTTGGGCAATGAACTTTAATTGTTCAGTCTGTGTGTTGTAAAATTCCATAAAAATGTTTCAGAATTTATCTTTGTAACGAGTTTAGTGTGATGTTTATTCTAGTTTCTTGCAGTTTCTTTCTCTTAAACTTTGCGTGTTTCCCAGGTCAGATGTTGGTCCAATCTCTCATGACAGGTTTTACATTTAGTAGTTGCTAAATCTGTGAACGTTTTGAAAAATGGTCAGCGGTTTCCGAATATCTATGAGAGAATCAGATTTTCGGATTATCACAAATTTTCAGGATGTATACTCGGTAATTTCTATTTAGTAAATATTGATTCCGTGCAGAAAGAATAAAATCATTTAGGTCTGCACTCAGTCAGGCAGTTAAGTGCCATACGTGATACACGCTTGGGCGATCATGTCTCGAAAGAGACATGACTGACGGGGCAGAAGATTATCCCGCAGTAGTTTGTCATTGCTTTCTGCGGTAGACTGGTTGCCGACCAAGGCTATAGAACTCAATCTGTCCTGTTATTTAACCCATAATTGGAAGGAATAGACGGATTAATACGTTTCCCAAGGTATTTGCGCGTAAGTGAATGCAATGAATTCGGCTGGAATTCGAACTCGGGTTACCGATTTCTCGTTCCGAGCCGATATCTAATACACCACAACGCACATCCTACGTAACAAATAATGCATAGGTTGTTTGGGGATATCAAGGTTTTTGGTACGGGTAGAGTATTGGCTCTGAAGAGGTTTATAGTGCCATCGTTCTCAGTTTCGAAAAAAATAATTTGCTTTCGCTTTTTTAGGACATTTTACCGCCGCAGTCAGTGTAGCAGAGTTTATTTGCCCTTGTTCGTCCTCTTCATATTCCCATTTGAATTCGTTGGTTTTACATATTAATGTTTCTTATTTATTTCATAGTCACTGATACAGATTATCAACCAGTCTTCTGCATGTTCCGTTTATCTATCAGAACTCATTGATGCGGTATTTTATGACAGATCTATACTCAGGCAGTTTCGTATCTGGAAAATACAGACGCTCAGTATCAGCCTCTAGGTTGATTAATTTGGTGGTAAGTAAAATGTATTACTATTCGCTTCAATGTTGATATTTTATTATTGTAATCATTATCATATTTTCATTTCTGCTATGGCAACGCTGCTTACCAAATCTTCCGGAAAACCTAAGACAGATGACAGTATGTTGTTATGGCTAAATTTCATGATCTGTTTTTCTATGTCTCATCACATCACTAGCGTTACAAGTAAAAAGTTATTATTGACTCTAGAACACTAACCATCAATGAAAGTTAAACCACTAATACACATGGGTATATCCTACCCGATTTTGAAAATATCAAAAAATATTAAATATCATTATTTGAAATATTATACATGCAGACACTTGGAACTTTGTACTTTGAGTTAACATTAATAGGAACTGAAACACGTATCATTTAGGTAAGAAAATCAGGTTTTATTTTTCTGTTTTTGACAATTATGTCAGGCTTATTTGCTTCAATCTTCTTATTAGTGAAGATGATGTAATCCCAAAGGAAACTGATGTCTTCTTTTTCTGCAACCGGTGCTGGATGGTATTCCTGCCAGTGTTCGTTAACATCTTTTCCGTTTGTTTGAATATTGAACAGTGTAAATTTTGACACACTCTATCGAATAGATTTTATATTCATTTGAATAAAGTAAAAAAATATTCTGAGCTTTGATGGTTTATTTCCTTATTCCTATATTATTAAATAAGATATTTGTTTAAAACTCTATATCTAACACACTCTGGCGTTGCGCTGCAAAAATTAAAACTTATTTTGATCCAGGTGCTCATAAAAATATTAACTTTATCAACATCGGCTTTACTATTACAGTACAGATATTGGTTATGCAGGTGTTTGTCTAGTCAGCGTTTTTCATCTGTTCAAGAACTTTATCCTTTGTTTTCGTTTTCATATTTTTGAAGGAAAAATGTTTCTTGCTTTTCTATAGAAAGTACTAAATGTAAAACTCGTTTGTATCTACATACATATTTAATTATTGAGTTTATATTCTTTTTGCTTTCATATTGTTTAATAATTGTATCATCCAGTTCTTTTTTATTGCCATTTATTATTTTTTATTATTATTATTTGTAGATGTGTTCATGTTAATTGTAACTGTAGTTCTCTTTATATTATTTTATTATCTGAAGAAGCTACCATTGTATTTATCGTCTTTTCCATTGTAATGTTTATATAAATATATATATATACATATATATATACATATATGTATATATATATATATATATATAGATGTGTATATATATATATAAATATATGTATAGATGTGTATATATATACATAAATATATAAATACATATAGATATATTTATGTGTGTGTGTGTGTGTGTGTGTGTGTGTGTGTGTGTGTGTGTGTGTGTGTGTGTGATTCTCGTTATGTCCATGTGCGTTCACTCGTGCGCGCCTGTGTGTACAGGATAATTCAAAAATTGTTCTACAGATAGTGGGGATGAATTGCTCACGCTAAATAACGACACAAATACATATAAACTAATGTTATCAATCCTTCGTTTTTTAGTCATTGATTGTAAATTTTCTGAAATGAACAATAGACAAAAGTTCTTCCTTTTTTAGTGATCGGAAGGAGAATGGTTTTTCACACGTTTCAAATGATACGAAGCACAGGAACTACACATGAATTACCCTCTATATTTACAATATTCTAATGCAACTTGATGTATTGTGATACATAAATCTTCTGCAAAAGCCTGACGAATGTGTTCTGTATTTTACGAGCGCATCTCGGCCTTACCCGATCCACAGTTTGTGATGTCACTCATCCAACCTAAGCAAAGCGACGAAACCACCATCAGTGTTTGAATGAATTGCCTGTGTTTTGTTGAAAACCTAATCTGAAACAGCCGTTCAGTCTCGCGTACATTATCATTCTCGCAACCTTAAATAAAAAGGATATCTCACAATATGAATATCCTGCCATTGTTAAACGGAGCATTTATCAGCTTACTCATTACTACGCACGTACGCATAAGAGACAAAGTAGCTAAAAACGTACACGAATAACAAATGTAACGTAGTCTCTATGTCAACTCAAGGACATCTACCGTAAACTTTCTTTAAGATTATTGACTCGAAAATGAAGGACTTGCAGAAATATGTTTGTATGAACATTTGTCCTTGTTTTCATGTGAATAAACAGGCATAAAAATTTAGTATGATAATAAATATTTTTTAAAAACATATTGATTATATAAAAACAACACTTCTCTTTATTTTGGACAAAATGTTTCGTAATATATATATATATATATATATATATATATATATATATATATATAAAAATGTAGTGTTTCAATTTATATGCCCGTTTAGAGGTTATATCTCTGGTACTAACAATAAACCCACTACCTATATTTGTTCTACCATAACCATGCTCTCCCGCTGTGCGTACCTGTGACATTTCTGATCAGAGATCAATGAAAAAACATTTCCTAAAAAACATAGCTATGTTAATAATATTAAACAGATTTTAATCGATGACACAATAATACTCACACATACACACAGTAAAAAAACCTTCAGATATTAGAAGCCATCTACATTAAACCAAAGCCACCGACAAATAAGGAAATAACATTTCAGTCTGATCATAACACATTACATTTCATTTAGACATATGGTTCTGTTAACATTTCATTTTCTCAGATGGTGTGACGTCATAGAACCGTATTACATATTTACGACCTGTGTTTTTTATTCGGTGACTGTTATCGTCGAGAGTAATTTTAACAAAATTTAACATCATCTTTGATGGTGGATATCTTTATGTTAACATCACTGTAACCTCTCTTAAAATAGCTAATGTGAGCGAAAGTTTAGAACCACCATGAAAAATATCCCAATTTTGGGTAATTTCTTTCTTTATTTTCACATGAAATTTGATCCAAAATGTTTAGAACGGCTCATGATTGCACATAATAGACAATCATTATCTGTTATATTTAACAATATATGCTCAAAATTATCAGCCTCCTCAATACATTGTATCGTTCATTCAGTAATGAATTAGAACACTCTCGGCTCTTGGTGTGTATATACATATCATACGCTAAACGTCTGCTTCTACCGATCGCCCATAGCTGAGAGGTAGACTCGACGACTGACTCATATTAGGTTAGGTTGCAATCCTGGGTATAAAGCAATCGGATGTCTAACCGTACTGATGAGCTGTGATACAGCGAAACAGATCTGTTTGTGGATGACTATTTTTTTTACTCGTATCAGGCCGAGCAAGGCGGTAACGCCACTGATATGCAGGGAGCTAGATAAGAGTAAACAGTTTAGTAAAAGGAGAGTGAAGAGAAAGAAGAACCAGGTAGAAACGAGTAAGAGAATGATGGGAATACATGTATGATGACAGTTGAAAAGGAGGAAGGAAAGGAAAGAATATACAGGGTGGGGTAGAAAGAACTAGAGTCAAGTAGTTAAGAGTAGTATTAACATTGCATTTAACTTCCTGGAGGTTGTAGCCGTCAGGAAAGCAAGAATATGGAAGTGAGTTCCACGAGCGGGAAGTACGAGAAAGAAGGTGCAGGAGTTGAATTGTCGTCTGCATTTGGTTGATCTAACTGTGAATGGGTGGGACCCAGTTGCCAGTCTGGTTGCATGAGTAAACACCTGTTGCAGGGGCACCGGTGACTTAAGTTCGCTGGAGCAGAAGCTATAAAAACATTTATAGAAAAGACAGAGGGAAGCCACGTCCTGTCGGTGAGAAAGTGGTTGGAGTCGAGCAGCCAAGTCGGCACTTATCACATTACTGATTCGCCCTTGGAGCATGTCAAGAACACTGAGATGAACAGCGGGCGAGCCTACCCATATATGACAGCAGTATTCTATGCACGGACGGATGGTTGATTTGTATATACGCAAGATGGATTCAGGAGAAAAAAATATTCTGGCCCGACACAGTGATCCAACCTTCCTAGCAGTGAATTTAGCTATTGATTCAATGTAATTGTTTCACTTGTGATCAGAAGAGAGGGTAAAGCCGAAGAGGAGTATCGTATTACTCTCAAGGGTCTCGCGTGGTCTCTGCTTATGGGAGACAGGAGAGGTTGCCTGTGATGATTGACAGACAACAGCTTGGTCTTAGAAGCAATGATATTTACAAGCCACTTCTTATCCCATTCTACCACAGAATGTAGATCCCTATCAAAATCGGCAGGAAGGTTATATTTGTCCGGCTCGCCGGATTTCTTATTGATGCTGGAGTAGATTGTGGTGTCATTTGCATAGATGCCTACTTGGCACTTGATCACATCTGGGTGATCATTTATGAAAATATGGAGGAACATCGGGCCTAGGATAGAGTCCTGACGGACACCAGCGTTTGTACTGTTGGATGTGGAGGCATGCTCATTCAAGACGTCCTTCATTATGCGGTTAGATAGGAAAGATTTAATCAGATCAAGCAAACGTCCGGTGATACCATAACCCCGTAGCTTGTATAGAAGGCCAGCGTGCCAAAGCCTGTCAAACGTCTTGCAGATATCCAGGGTAACAGCATAAACCCCGTCGGACTTCTCAAAAGCCTAGTGCATGTACTCCGTGATGGTCGTTAGCATATCGGTCGTGGACCTGGCGAAGTGGAAGCGGAAACCCTACTGCTTGTCTGAGAATAGCTTATGGCAGGTAAGATGTTAAACTATTTCAGCATTAATAATGGCCTAGAACACTTTCCCGAAAATTGGTAGACGGCTGACAGGGCGATAGTTGGATGTGTCCTTTGGTTTACCAGAGTTCTTAATAACAGGAACGACAGAAAAGAACTTCCAGCATGCAGGAAAACAGGAAGTAAAAACGCCGTCATTATAGGGTCTAGAGAGGACAGAGGAGAGTTCAGGGGCACATTTCTTAATGGCAATCTCCTGGATTCCATCACCTCCGCTCGCCTTATGGGGGTCGCATTCTGATATTACCTTAGATAACAGTGTTGGGGCAATGTATACTTCGTTCAGTTTAGCCTCAGCTCTAATAGGGATGACGGGTGCAGGTACTCCAGATAAGTCAAATGTAGAGTTAGATGAGAATCTGCAAGCAAAGCACTCGGCATTGTTCTCTGATGCTGTGAGAGCCTCAAATTCATTGATTAGGGGAGGGATAGAAAATTTGCTCTTGTTCAGCACCCATTTGCATAACCGCCAATAGACCTTAGAGCCGAACTTGCGGTCAGCTCTGTGCTGTCTCATTTTCTCAGCTAACAACGGCTTGGCGTCATTCAGGGTCCTCTTGCACTCATTACGAGCAGACGTAAATAGGCGTCTATTGTGATCAGATTCATGTCTCTCAAATAGTCGGAAGTTGTGGTGCCTCTGGGCAATGTCGGCTGAACAGGCAGAAGTAATCAATGGGGAGGAATGAGATTTGAGTCGAAACATCCTCGTAGTATGAAGGCGTCAATGCCACCTTTCACCCAGGAAGAATTCTCAGAGGTGCAGTCATTGACTGGGTGAGCGAACACTTTTCACCAAGGGACGTCGCATAGGAAACTGCTTCCCAGTCAGCTCTTTGTTAGCAGTAGGAGATCCTATAGGTAGGAGACTCCTGTGGGGAGTGTGAGTGGTGAAAAATATTGAGAGATACAACAGCATGATCGGAGTTGCCAAGAGAGCAAAGCTGCCAGACTTGGCAGGAGTCAGGTACAGAAGTAAAATATATATATACATATATTCGTCATCAAACATACAAGGTTGTTTCGTTATATCACAGCCCATCACTGTGATTACACATCCACTGGTCTCCGATCGGGATAAAAACGTGATCAATTTGGTGTCAGTCGGATATATATATATATATATATATATATATATATATATATATATATATATATAATAGCTGTTTTATGACATCTAACAGTAGCATAAAGATAGTTGTTATGTTTCAGTAGTTTTACTGATATAATCTATTTGGGCAAGCAGTTTTTTTGTTTTTTATATTTTACACAACGTGCTTAATATCAGTGTGGAGATAGAGCGTTCATTGATTTAATGCAAATAATTTTTCACATGATCTGAGTAGGATTTTGCCGACTCTGAACTTTCATGAAGAGGCCGTTATGATGAGGAGACCGTTTATTGCGCCTTTACTAAACCTCGGCGAGTAATCATATCGGTGTTGTCATAAAACTTCATGTTTTAAAATAACTATGAATTCAAAAATTTCTCTATATTCAGTTTATCACAAGGTTCTACATATGCCTTGACAATTATAAACAAATCATATCAGCCGGTTTGCTTCTAGGCAATGAGCATCTGAAAGACATCGGGACTGTCCTCGATACGAATGACCCTCAACGAGCGTGCGCACACACAAACACACACATACACACACAAACACATATATATTGAGAGGAAAACTTCAATAGATAATTCAAATTATACTCCTGCTTTGTATTTGAAATATAATTTATGCTTTAAACATTCCCTGTGGAAGTTTGATTTGATGTATGTTTTCTCAATTTTGTAGCACTTCCAATGTTGTTACAATATTTAACTGGATATACCGCTTCCCTTTATATATTCTGAGTTAAATGTAACATTTGTTTTTTTGACATTGAAAAAGTAGTGTGTAATTTTTATACAACTGCCAAAATGTTGAATACTGCTGCCACATTAGTCGAGTGCCCCTGCTATTCACCTGGGGGTTCTTGACAACTTTCAACGTAGAATCTATAATGTGATCGATCCCGACATAGAGGCTCAGATGCAGTCACTTTCTCCCCGGCGTAATGTGGCTTCCCTGTGTCTCTTCTACAACTACTTTCACGTCTTCTGCTCCGATGAATTTAGCTTACTAGTGACCTCAATATATGAATTTACTCGAGCTACTAGACTAGCAAGTAGGCACCAACCTTTTACAGTGAAAACAATAAAATGTAAACGAAGCTTCTACTCTCAGCTTCTTTTCTCTCACTCCCCGCCTGTGGAATTCCTTTCCGTATACTTGCATCCCCGACAGCTACAATCTCCAAGAATTTAAATGTAAGGTCACTAGCCATCTCCTACATCAATGACATGCATCCTTTTTCTCATGCTGTTTCCTCCATCCACTCCACTCTCATCACAACAGTATTCTCAACCTTCTCTTAAGCACTTCCTGACATCCTCTATAAACTGTCCCTCTTTCTAATCATTTTCCTTTTATGTACCCCCCTGCGCACCAATGACGATAATTTCTGTTCTTTCATTCAGTAATTCATTTTTTGTTTGGGAATAACATAAACGCTAACTTTTCTTCCTGACACAGTCTACATATTTTGCCACGGTTTTAAGGCTTGGCTGTTTTCACTATACTCCACATTATGTCTGGGTCTTTTCCATATTTTAATTTCAATTTTCACAGGTGGCTAGTAAATTTTGTACGGTTTTTTAGTTTTCTATTTTAAATGTAAACTTGTGAGTGAACTCCGCTCCCCCGGTCTTAAAAATATTTTCGTTTGATCCCAAATAGATTTTGTTTTGATCATTTAAATCATGTATTTTTGCTTTGTAAATGACTATTTTTGTATTACAAAATCCTTGTAGTGGGCTTTTATTTTTGTCGCTGCAGTTGCATTCTTTATTAGTGATCTTGTTTTGTACAATGTTATTTAAATTTCTGAGAATTTTTGAAAACTTTTTAAATTACTTTTATAACTATAACTTAGCTTACTTGTATGCCTAGTGAAATTTTGTTTAGTTCTGAGATTTTTGGAAAATTTTTGTCTATCAGTTCAGTTTAAAAAATATCTTTTCTATTTCGGTTTTTATCTCTGTTGTGGGAACTCCACTTTGTATATGATAATGGACCAGACTGAGTATAAATATACTTCTGTCATAGAGATAACAGCAGTTGAGAGTTGAGAGTAATCGTAGAGATTCGTTAGAGTTATCGGAGATACCGAAACTGATACGTAAGTTACCGAGAGATACTGAAGTTACTCAGAGACTACCGCATCAGAAGCCAGAATAGCTCTGAGCTCCACTCAGTTAGAATAAGATACACGGCTAAAGTATTTCCAACGACTTTACGACTTGTATATATTTATTCCTTACTAATAGTATTCCTGGATATACTAATCTGGGTTTAACTTTGTATATTTCGTTCAACATAACCTCTTTTTCTATCTCAATATCTGTTTTAGTTGTTCATTATTTTGTGCGATTCCTCATCCGGAATCCACAACAACCTCTAAGTTAAATGGTTAGTTGAACGAGATAACATTTCGTTTTCTATTGTCCTTTTAAGTATTTTTGGTTTGGGATTGTATTCTAAATTATTTTTATGGACAGATTTTCTTAGTGCACCTAAACAGTTTTCTTTTTCTTTTCATAAAGTATTGTTACTTTTTACCAAGTTTTTGATAGCCTGTGTTCTATTTCTCTGTGAATGTGCTTAATTATGCTTTTGGGATGGTTAGTTTATGTACTTTAACTTTGTGTTTGCTTTCATGTATAGAGATACGTTTCTAGGTTATGGTCAAAACAAAAACTATTTGGGATTAAGGAAAGATGCCTTTAAGACCAGGTGGTTCGATCACAATCTACATTTAAAATAGAAAACTTATAAAACTGTACAAAATTGACTAGCCAAGCGTGGAAATTGAAATAAAATATTGAAAAGACCCGGATATAAATTGGAGTATAGTGAAAACAACCAGGCCTTACAACATTAGCAAAATATGTAGACTGTGCCAAAAAGAAAATTAGCGATTATTCTATTCCCAAACGAAAATGAATTATTGAATGAAAGAACAGAAATTATGACGAAATGCAACCATACCAAAAAAAATACCTATTAGATTCATTTAAACATGAATAAAAACTGTAAATTTATTGTAATTATGAAAAATGGCGCGTTCAAAAATTCCCTGTCAGGTTAGTGTTAAAAAAATCACCGTTACATGAGCGTTCTCAAAACAAAAAAACAAAAAAAACAGTAAACGGTAAAATCAGTTATTGCAAATCGTCTGAAGAGACCACATGGTAGAAACTTAGGTTGCAAATAATAAGTCGTTTATAAATGAAGAATATATATATATATATATATATATAGTTAACTAAGATAAAGACAATAAATATATATTGTTATAGATCATATAAAGTTTTGAAAAAAAACAAATATTATTCTTAAAAATGTGCTCAATACAGAGCAGAGAAAATAATATTTATTCCAAATTTATGATAATTTATGTTGTAACTTCATGAAAAAGTAGAAATTTTGTTTGAACACTTCTTATACGTTGTAAAGTCAAATTTTGACACAACAGAAGAACTGTCTAAACGGAATAGCTACATTCTCTTTATGTTATAACGTATTTATGTTATAAACTTTGAATATATATATATATGACAAATTGAAGAAGTTTTCTTGTGAGATGCTTCGGCCTTTAGGTCTTCTCCTTCGTCTATGTGTCATGTCTCTTCAAGTCATAGACGTCCATGACCTTCTGCATCAACCTATCTCTAGTAGCCCTTTATAGGCTTTCTCCTGTTAAACCTCCAAAACTGCCATCTATTTTTCAATCCTATCAAGCATGTTACGCGTTGCTTATCCTTGTCTTTCTTTTCCAATATCCGACCTTTGAGTATTAGATACACTGAGCCATCTTTCCTCACTACATGTCCCAGGGACTTCAGCTGTCTGTTTTAGTTTATTTTTCGTTTCTCTCCTCTCCAAAGACTCATCGTTGCTCATCGGTTCATGATATTTTCAGCATCCTTTTGTAGAACATCATTTCGGTTGCTTCAAGTCTCTCCTTCATATTCAAAGAATGTTGTGCGGAATTACCTACACAACAATATGAACCCCACCGGACTACATAAATACTGAGTCTTATCTACTTTCGTGGGTAGTAGTAAGAAGCAGCAACTACAATACTCATTTGTTAGTATGCCGTTCCGGCTCTAAGTACTATTATACACTATTTCCTCTGTGCACTGTTTCTCTTTTGTAATATAATATTGTTTCCAACCGTATACCCGTGTCCGAATCTTCCCTGTGACCTTTTTCCTCGGGCCACACACCACCCATGTCTATTGAACAGGTTAAGAGGCTCATCCCTTGTTCCCTGTTTAGGATTTGGTTTCCGGCTTTTTCTTTTGCAATCTTTTTTTGTTTTTTTGTTTCAATTGGAGTAGATAGATATATCGCCCAGTTCACACTCCACCCATGCCTATTGAACAGGTTTAGAGGCTCATCCCTAGTTCCCTGTTTAGGATGTGGTTTCCGGCTTTCTCTTTTCCAATCTTTTCACTATTACGTAGCCCCCTGCACATCAGTGGCTTTACTGCTCGGGGTGATACGATTAAAGAAAAAAAAATTGTAAAAATTGTGCAGTACTGTTTTTTTGTTTCAAGCGAAATTTTCCTGCCTCTTAATAATATACTCAGATTTTGCTATGCATCTTTGACCATGTCAATTCGCTTTGGGGCTCCGCTAGACGTAATTTGTTATGCTGATACGACGACATAAGAGAAAGAATACTGGAAATTTTGCATTTTTTTACTCTAGCCGATTTCTTTTAGATTCTTTTTCTTAAAAATCAACAATTTATTTGTTCGAACTTCTTTTTTAATAGGTACTCATTTTTAAATGTATAGACTGTTTTTCAATAAATATACATATATCCACCGGCCTGAATATTAAAACATCTTTTTAGAATATTATTTATCTTACGGTAGGATTCGAACCTGCATCAGCTATATATCGAGAAGTCATTAGATCCGATGTCACTTACAACTCGATCACTGATGCTATCACGGTTTAAGTCGAATCAAGCCATAAAAACACAATTCCTTAGAATTTTAATAGTACTTCTCGTCTATGATATTTGTGCTTACTTTATTTTTCACCTTCAGTTAAGCATAGAGGAACATCATAAGTAAAACAATTTCCCCCATTCCATTTCAATTTAATTTTATGTCCGCGGTTTCAGGGAAGATTTACACACTGAATTCTTACACACGCTAAATTTAGTTTTCTTTAAAGTCAGTCTTTACAGTATTATCATAATGTCGTTTACCAGCTTAACTTTACTATTATTATGGCTAACGTTTTAGTACACAAACAAGCAACCAGAAAACGTTTTAGTACACAACGTTTTAGTACACGTTTTAGTACACAAACGTTTTAGTACACAAACGTTTTAGTACACAAACAAGCAACCAGAAAACGTTTTAGTACACAACGTTTTAGTACACGTTTTAGTACACAAACGTTTTAGTACACAAACGTTTTAGTACACAAACAAGCAACCAGAAAACGTTTTAGTACACAACGTTTTAGTACACGTTTTAGTACACAAACGTTTTAGTACACAAACAAGCAACCAGAAAACTAACCACACGCAAATCTAAGGGCAAAGCAACTCATCGGCTACATTCTTCGTATTTTGAAATAAGACAATTTAGCTTTTATTGACTTTATATAAAGGACCAACAAATATTGTTTTCTGAAACTTTAAGTCAGACGTTTGACAATTCCTTTCAAAATTGTATGTATTTTATTTTGAAACTCGACAAATACGACACATTTTCAAAAAACATACTTTCAAAACATACAATTATATTTTAAGAAGTAGAAAATCGACAGAAAGCAAAAAAAGTTTAAAGAGAATGTTCTGTAAATAAACGAACGTGTGAAAATTATTTACAAAGAGTTTAATTCACACAATGACGCATAATCACTAAAAAGGTATTTATTTTTAAATATAGTTATAATAAATAATGCTTCAGTATACAACCAACAAATGATGCAGAAAAAATATGAATGGATTAAAATAAGTTCCTATTTTCTAATGCTATACTTAACAGGAAACCTTGATATTATTTCATACAAAACTTATCTAGGATCTTGAAAAGATCCAAACAAAATGATTTTTTCATCGCCTGCTCTTTTGCGTTTAACGTTCTATTATTGCTCTTTTTTCCCGAGATTAATATCGCAGTTTGTAATCATCCCCCACAACCCGACGGAAATGAAATAAAATAAGTGAAAACAATGCCCATATGAATCGTGTTATGTACTTGAACCTTGTAACTCGCGCTTACTTAACTGACTTTCTTCAGGATTGATAAAACTCCAGGAAAACTATAAAAATAACGATTGAATAGAATAAAATTCAACCAATGGAACTTGATAGATGGCTTGTGTGTTCGAAGAAAAGCGAGAGAATATACAGATGTTGCTGTAAACTCATTAGCTCCTTGCATTTCGACTTTTCCCATCTACACTCTACTTCATCCTTTACCATCATTAACAGAAGTCATGATTAATGATGGCCAACCTAATTCGCCTAAAGGCGGGAGTCGGACATCAGGAGAAAATGGCAATGACTTTTGGGCTGAAAGATCTTTACACAAGTGAGGACTCGCCAAATTTTTTTTTGTTATTATTCATTACATTAACTCGCAGATCAGGCCTAATCCATCTTAGTTTTCTTTCTTTTTTTTTTTTGTTGTCCAAATCTCAAATTTCAAATCGCTTCGACTTTTTCATCTCCCATTTTTTTTCTACTCCTATTCGTTATTGTAAGGTGTGGTAAGAGGTATTTGGGTTAGTGCCAAATTTTTGTGATTTTTGCCTCCTTTCCCTTAATTGAAGTTTTATCTGTTTTGCTTTCAAAATGTATTTGTTGTTGGCATTTTTGTCCGAATTTCTTTCTCTTTGTTCTTTTATGAGCAGATTTATTTTATTTATAGCTTTAGCCTCCTTTTTTTGAATTTTTTTGTTTTTTGTTTTTTACTGTGTTGACCATCAGATTCATCTGTGAATCCCAACTTTGTTTAATTAACATACTTCAAGTTTCTTAAATGCTTTCATCTCTTTTCTCTTTAATGATTGTGTTTCCTCTGAATTTCTTTCATTCGATTCTCTTTAGATATTCCTGTCCAAAGTCTCTCAACATCGGAATTTATTCGAGTTTCTGATTAAAGTTTACTTCAGAGAGATTAAAATCGAGACGTAAGTATTTCCCTTTCTATCAAAACAAAACTTTTGAAGAACATTTTCTTCTGCCATTTTTGTGATTTTTTTCGTTATTTCTTTTTAGTTTTGCCCCACGCCCTGTCTTTTGTCATTAAATTTATTTCTTCACGTTTTTTTTTTGTTTTCTTGTTTGTATCTTGCGTCTCTGTTCTTTGTTCTATTTTGACGTTTTGCGGATTTGGTGCAACGGATATCTTCTTTGGAACGAGAAGCCGGAGAACCGTGTTCGAATTCCAGTTGATATTCGTTGCATTTACTTACGCGTAAATTCCCTTCTGGAAGGTTTTAATCCGTCTCCTCCCTCCAGTTATGGGTTAAATAACAAGACAGTTTCAGTTCTAAAGACTTTAATGTAACCAGTCTATCGCAGAAATTAATGGCAATCGAATGTCGGAAAATGTTTTCCCGTTCAGCCATAACACTTTCGAGACATGATCACCAAACTGTGCATCACGTATGCCACCTAATTGACTTTGACTTTTACTTCTGATGCTAGGCATTTTATTCGACGCAAGATTTGCATTCTTATTTGGTATTTTATTTTCCTGCGCCTATTCGAAGAAGCATGGTCCTTGCTAAATATACAGTTGAATGGGGCATGTACTTTTTATATTGGAACTGCCATCTTCGAACTTAGTTGCCAGACGATAGAGAATAACAGGCAGAGAATATACTAAATGAAGGAAATAACATCACGAGAGGACATTCGGCAGCAGCAATACCTAAAATGTAACCCGAAAAGAAAATAGTTAAGGTCTTGATATTTCACACCACTTCTAACAAAAGGTTATTAATAAAACCACGACCATTACTGGAAATATTAAAAACAGTTAATGGACTTGGGAAACCTATTTTACTAAAATTATTTTTAATTCAAAGCTGTCACAGATTTTAAACGAAAATAGCATTAATTAATCCAGGTCTGTTTTCTTGTAAAGAAACGTTCAATATTATCCTTTTTAACAATCATTTATACGTTATCCTTTATACACAACATCCTGTTTTTCTGTTAATTTATACATTTCGAAGAGTTTTCATCTTTATTGTCATGTTTACAACGCTGTAGGCTCCGGTCTTGTTAGGAATTTTGAACCAAAACCTTATTTTGTTCACTCGAATATATCATTCTTATTCCACATGCAATGCACTTCCGATAGTCATACACTAATCTCTCTTTAACTCAGCTCTCTAAATTTTTTGTTCAACACTGCTGTAGCCTGGTAATGAACGCAAAAATCTTTGGTTCAAGTCATATTATTTTGTATTCAAGTATATTCATTAGGACATGTGTCCTTGATAAGTGTATTAATTTCTAGGACTTAATGCCTCAGTAAGCGCATATAAACATCGTAAATATGACACTAATGATGACAAGAACATCCGAATAATTTAAATAATGTAAATAATACATCATCTCAGGAGTATGGCCAAATTTAATTTTGGTAGAAAGTATACAATTTCTGTATCTTCTGGTTCAAAAACCTCCACGGATTTTGAACAGCTGTAGATGTGTGTTGCAGTGCAGTGGATATCGACTCGGACCGACAAATCGGGGAGCCGATTTCGAATTCAATTTGAATTCATTGCATTCCTTACACACAAATACTCTTAGGAAAGGTACTAATCCGTCTTTTCGCTCAAGTTATGGGTTAAATAATAGAACAGATTGGGTTCATTAGCTTTGGTGGGCAACCAGTCTACCGCAGAAAGCAATGGCAACTTACTGCGTAATGATCTTCTGACCAGTCAGTTATGTCTCTTTTTAGACATGATCGCCTGAAGCATGTATCACGTATGGCACTTAGCTGACTGATACCACTAGTAAACTGCTGTTAGATATAGTTAAGGGGCGCGTGGAAAATGATTAGCTATTTGGATTGAGAGATAGGAAATTTGAATAAAAGTCAATTTAATTTCATTCCAGGAATATTCTTTCCCGTTTCGTTTTGAGATTAATTTTTTCAAAACAGTCTGGGTTCTGTTAAATACCCTTGGGGAAGATATTAATCCGTCTCTTCCCTCCAGTGATGGGTAAATAACAGAACAAATTGGGTTCTGTAGCATTGGCTGGCAACCAGTTTAACGGAGAAAGCAATGGTAATCTACTTCGGGATAATCTTCTGCCCAGTCAGTCATGTCGCTTTCAAGACATGTTCACCCAAAGCGTGTATTACGCATGACACCTAACGGATTGACTATAGATGTTTATCATTTGCTTAATCTTTTTTATTATGTCCCATGTTCCTTTAAAAATCTGTATTTGTAGCGTCTCCGTCTAACCTCCGAAAATTATACTATTATAGATTTTCCAGTTACTTTTAATGTTTTGTCCTTCTCTTTCCTTTCCAATAGCTACCCTAGTAGTTTTACTGGAATTATCGCCTTGACTAAGGCAAAGTGATTAAAATAAATGACCAAAGCACGGATTGCAAATTCTGATTTCGCTAAAAACTTGACTGCTATTGTAGTAAAATTCCACGTATAAAAAGGGGCTAGGCCATCAATTCTCTCCATTGCTTTATTTCTTCAATATGCTTTAATGCCAATAACGCATTGGAAATGACGGTGGATGATTTTTTATATATATTTTCCTGAACTTGATAGCATCAAAGGCAAGTGAGTACAAATTCCGTAACTGATTAGTCAAATGTTTCCGGTGTGAGCATAGATATATCCATGCTTTTCCCAACAACAATTGGGTGATATGAATGACGGAATCCAGGCTGAAACTCAAAATCGTCTCTTCAAATATATTTTTTCTAGAATAACCATTGAATTCACTAATTATAGACAATTAGTATTATTAAATATTTTATTTCCGCTATTAGCATAAGCTTGCAATATTTGTTTAAAATTTAGAGATAGCTATATGTTATATATTATATTGGATCAGCAGTAACAATTAATTTATGCTAATATTTTGTGTATAGTGTGATCTTCAAATAATTTTAAACAACATATATAAATTGATTTCAAAAAATAAATATATATTCATCGTTTTCATCTATGACAAAATACCATGTGCTTCTGACGGTTTGAATAATGCATTCATTCTTGGTTGTTTCTCGTTATCGAATTTTTTCCCGCGTAAATGTTTACATTACGAACATATAAGTAATTTCATTTTCGTTATTTACAAACTGAAATTAAATTCCTCATCTTTGATGATAAAGTTAATAATATACATATTGTTTTTTCGCCCCAAGAATGAAAACATTCGTCTCGAATTTGAAATTCGTTCGTTGTTTTTCATCTAGAGTAGCCATAACAATTACACGAGTACATGGTATGGATTAAATTGGATGATTATAAAAAAAAAGTATGTAAACTATATAGTGTATGATTTTCATGTACTCAATACATTTCATGCAATATACACTTCTTAGTCCTCACAAATTATTCCTACTTATAAAAGCATGCATGTATCAAACATTTAATACAGTTATACAAACAATGCAAATTCATTTACATCTAGCCAGAAGAAATGTTTATACTTTTTTGCGTGAAATTGTGCTTATTTTTAAATAAATTATTTACTAATCATGGATATTTATATACGCATTAATTGTAAATTGATTCAGATTTTGTCGGACAATATGTCTTGTTCTTTCTCGACTGCATATATTTGTTATTTTTAATGAAGTAATCCCCATCTATTTTTTTATCTTTCTGATGTATTGTAAAAACATTCTAAATCAATCCCTCATTTTCATTCTCTTAACACTCTGAGCCAATATACATTATCTGTCTTTTATGCTATCGTGGATAACGTTTCACTCCGCGTGTTTTTCTTTCTTTTTGTTATCTTCCTTTATCTCCTCCTCTACGCAAAGATTTAGACACGCCAGAACGAAAAACAAAACAAAAGTCATCAATTTTTGTCCAGCCATTTTCAATTTTACAAGAGCAGTCAAACAACTAAAAGATTACCTTGAAGTTCGCCATACATTATTTTAATTCAATTTTCCCCTGGTAAACAGACGTTCTGTTGCGACTCTAAAATCCTATTTATTTCTGTTCTTGAAGAACAACTTGTCTTCCTTTGGACAATGATTTGTAGTCCCCAGACCTTCCGACGCAGTTGAAATATAAACAATGACACACTCGTGGTTCCGGGGAAAAAAACAAACAAACTTGTTTTTTGTAATTATTTGATAAGATTTTTGTTAAAAAAAAATTGATGTTACCAT
>JBBBDQ010000324.1:7035000-7087500 GCA_037127315.1 Ascarosepion bandense
TATATCGATTCTTAAAAGAAAAAAATATTTCCTTCACTGACAAGGTGCAATACGATAGTTCTTAAACAGAAAAGCTCATGTTGCAGTAAACTATGTTTTCATTAAAAAATATAATAAAAATGTTAGCATACGCACCACTCATTTGATAATGAATTGGAGTACTCCAGCTATTGGGCGTGTTTATACGCGATAAAAAGCCTGCCTTCTTCTACTGGACGCCCGTGGCCTAGGAGTAGATCGCCGACTGACGACAATTCGGTCGGGTTTCAATCATGGGTTAGGAAGCGACTGGTGAGCTGTAATACAGCGAAACAGATCTGTCTGCGGATGACCATAGTATATATATATATATATATATATATATATATATATATATATATATATATATATATATATATGAAAGTCTCACCCCAAGAAAGGTAGTTCTGCCACTGGTGTGTATGAGGTTACTCACTGGAAGAATGAAAGGAGAGGAAAACAGTTCACTGTAGGTGTCGGAGAATGGGTAAAAGAAAGACGGCTACATTGGTGTGAAGAGAGTGAGTGTTAAGTAGAAATTGAGACGAAGGACAGGGACAATGAGATAAGAGATTATATATATATATATATGCAACTTCTAAGCTAGCAAATGATTTTACCGTCGCGGTCATATTTCTTCTACTAGCATGAGGTCAAATCATTATACTGAATAAATTGTAGGGTGTGTATAAATTCTTTATGTGTCACGCCCCTTCTTGATAATAGGCGATCTTTGCCCTGAAAAATACCCTCTCCTTTCCAACCCGTAATATAGTATTTTTATTATTTTTCCTAAACATTTTCGGCCATTTATTTTTTGAGTCTCACGTAAACTATTTGTTATATACCTATGTCCTTCTTGCCTTAAATCTGTCCTGTGAGTATTAGATTTTTCTAACCTATTTTTCTCATTACGTGCTCTACAATTTGCAACTTATCTTTTCATATGTTAAGTATAAAATAATTCTTTGTTTCAATTTTCTATAAAAGCATATTGTTGCTCACATTTATGTATATTGCATCCTCAGATTTCCTTTTATGCAACCTCAATTCTGTTGCTATAATTCTCTTCTTCATCTTTGCGATATTGCCCAGCATCCACTGTCATATAAGAGGATTAATATCACGTAACAATTGAGTACTTATTTCTTTGTTTCTTTCGGAATTCATTTTTTGTTAACAGTGTCACATTTTCCATTCTCTCTCAAACGTCATAGATATTTAAGTGTGTGTACTTGTTTGATTTTTTTAATCGTTTCACCCCAAGCAAGGCGGTACCGCCACTGATACGCAGGGTCTACATAGGAATAAAAATTTAGGAGGAGAGTGAAGAGAAAGTAAGACCAATTACAGGGGGTGTCAGAGAAAGGTCAAGAGAAGTATAGAAAATGGTGTGAAGACAGTTGCAAAGGTAGAGAGAAAGAAAAAGAACAAGATATACGGGGTGATGTAGAAAGGACTGGAGCCAAGTGGATAAGAGATGGTTATTGACATTGCATTTAAATTCCTGATGGATTTCGACGTCAGGAAAGCATGTATATAATAGGGATTTTCAAAGGTGGGAAGGACGAGAAAAGAAGCTGATGGAGTAGAATTGTCGGCTGATCTAAATTTAAATGTGTGGGGCCATGTTGCTAGACTGGTTGCACGAATATAACCTTGTGGCGGTGTCACCAGTGACTTAAGTTCGTCGAAGCAGAAGCCTTGAAATTATTTGTAGAATAGACAGGGGGAAGACACATCCCGCCGGTGAGAATGTGACTGGAGTCAAGCACCCAAGTCAAGACCTATCAAATTACAGATTCTTCTTTGGAGCCCGTCGAGAACTCTGAGATGGACAGGAGGGGCGAATTTGCATCACGTGTTAATCCTTTTGCTATTAACCATGTATTTTGTTTTGCAATTGTGGTTTACTCTTTGAATTTTCGCCATCCTTCTCTACATACTGAAGGTATGATTGCAGATTTCTTTTGCCTTACCTGCAATACACTTTTGTCTACATATTTTACTTTGTCAAGATTATATCCGTCAAAAATAAATTCTAGTAGGATTTCAAATTCTCTCAGAATTTCCTCGCTGTATAATTTGAATAAGTCCGATGGGAAGATACATCTTTGTCTGATAGCCTTTTCTATTTTTTATATCTACTGAGCATGGTTTTAAGCTGTATGCTGGGGGCTTGCTGCCAACATATATTTTCATGTCAATGTTACTATGCCAGTCCAACAATTCTTGCTGAGGTATAAATTATCAACTAAATAGACGTAATGAAATAAATGACATATGTAAACATTGCAAAATATTCACCTTAGAATATGGTCAAAATTCTTCATGAAGAATTTAGATTTACTTTCGTATATTCGATAAGTAAATTGGGACTAAAATTTTGCAGATGAAGAGTATGTGAAAAATCGAAAAAAATGACCTCTAAACCTAAATAAAAATAATTTAATTATACTCAAAGACCATTTTAAGTCATGTCAATTTTTTTTCTTTTTTCTTTTTCGGAGACACTGGGGTACAGAGAAAGCTAAGACAATAATCTGGTAAAAATACGGGATACATCACACGGAAAAGAACAGTCTAGACTGTAGCTCAATGGACTGACACTTTTTCTGTTAAGATTTTCAAATTTAAAGTTGAACTTCATTCTGATTAGTCAAATTAAACACACTCATAACTTATAAAGATTTCTGTCTTCCCCATCCATATTAACTCTTTAATAACAATCGTATTGTATTCTGCATTCAAATGTTAGTAATTTTCGCAACAATGAGTCATGGCCTGATGAAGATATAAAATCACGAAACACAGCAATTTTCGCGTTGTAAAGTAAACTAAATTAATTTTAAATAAAACAAAATATTTTATTATATATATATATATATATATATATATATATTAGACATACACATACAAGCCTGTTTTACCGTATCACAGCTTATCAGTGTGTCTGGGCATCCATGTCCAGCCGGGACCGAAACTCAACCAATTTGGTGCCAGCCGGAGTGCCTACTCATTAAGTTATCAGCACATAGAATCAGAAACTCTGGCATTTTTGCGTGTTATATATATATCCAAATTTAACCTTTACAATCTCTTCTTCCCATATCCAGGCGCTTAAAATCTTAGGGGTAGGCTATCTGATTGATACCGATTCGTTATTGTTCGAGTTTCGATCCCGCTTGGAAACAATCGGATATCTAGCTGAAAAGCAGTGATACTGCGAGCAAAACAGGCTTATATATATATATATATATATATATATATATATATATATATATATATATATATATATATCCCTTCTGGAATGTAAAAAGTATTGGATTTTTTTCTAATGCATAATGTAAAATACTCAATTGAAGGTATATCAATATATAGGTTGCAGTCATTTTACATGACACATCTATATAATTTTTGCCGTCATTTTTTAAAGCAATGGCGCACATATATTATCATAGTTACTTTACTCGTCTTTCTTTCCCGTGGGACATACTTTTCGCTTCTTGCGTTCATGTCATCCCAATCCTCAAAAATTATAAGTTATATCGCTCGCCATTTTCATAGTAACCACTTGCGTCTTAGAAGCGGTATCACTTTTGGTATAATAATTAAATAAAATATGCACAGCATACTATACATGTTATATACATGCTATAGTATAGTTACACTACCTATCACGTCTGCGGAAAGACCTAATGCAAATCACGCTCTGCTGTTATGGCGACAATTCATTTGTTTTTCTATGTCTCATAATATCACTAAAGATAAATAGACAAAGTTCTTCTTAGTGTGTGGGCAGTACTTAAGAAAAAAAAATGAATATCTTTTAAGCTTGGATTTTAAGAGTTTTTTCAATGTGTTATTTTGTTTCATTTTTTATTATTCCAAGATCACCTACTATCAATGGTATTTTTTTTTAAACGTATCACCACAAGAAAGGCATTCCACTGCCACTATAGCTCAGGGAGTTATGTAACTCTCTGAGCTATAGTGGCAGTGGAATGCGATTGGGTCCAGGAAATGTCAGAAGGAGGGTGATAGACGAATTAGGATGTACATAGGGAAAGAGTTGGAGAGAGTGGGTGTGAGTTAGTGTGTTAGGAGGTGTCTTTTGACCCTACATGTAAACTCCTGGAGGTTGTAGCCGTCGGGGAAGCAAGCATGCGGTAGGGAATTCCACAGGCGAGAAGTGCGAGGAAAGAAGCTGTCGGAGTAGAAATTGCGGTTACATTTCAGCGGTTTTACTGTAAAAGGGTGGGACCTAGTTGCCAATCTAGTATCTCGTGCATATTCACATCTAGGGGGCACCAGTGGTTTACGTTCTTCAGAGAAGAAGCCATGAAGGTATTTATAGAAGAGGCACAGGGAAGCCACGTCACGCCGGTGAGAGAGTGACTGCAGGCGGTCAGCCAAGTCGGTATCAATCACATTACAGATTCTTCGCTGTATTTTGTCAAGAACCCTGAGAAGAGTAGCAGGTGCACCCGACCAAATATGGCAGCAGTATTATACTTGTTTTCAATCTCCACATTTCAATTTCTAGGTATTTATATTTTTTATTTATAGTTTTCCAAATTTTTGGGTTGCTATGTTACAATCCGCTATGTTATTAGGCAAGTGTTTTTTCCTTTTTGTTTTTTTTTGTTTTTGTTTTTTTTTCAATAATATTTGCCCTTTTTGCTTGAATTTTCCTGTCTCTGTATAGAATGATGATATCTTCTATCTTTTGTAATCGGTGTTGAGTGGTGTTCATACCAGTGATTGTTTACATATTTTCCAAAGCGTTTGCACGTTGTTCAATGTAAATATTGCCCAAATCTATCGGGACAAAATTTATATTTATTTGGGGAAAGTACATGCGGATGTGCATTGTGGTGCATTGGATATCGGCTCGGAACGAGAAATCGGGGAACCGAGTTCGAATTCTAGCTGAATTCATTGTATTCACTTACGCACAAGTACCCTTGGGAAAGGTATTAATCCGCCTATTCCTTTTAGTCATGTGTTAAATAACAGGACAGATTGGTTTCTATAGCATTGGTCGGCAACCAGTCTACCGCAGAAAGCAATGGCAACCTACTGCGGGATAATCTTCTGCCCAGTCAGTCATGTCTCTGTCGAGACATGATCGCCCAAGAGTGTATCACGTATGGCACTCAACTGACTGGCAGATCATCATGACATTAGATTGATTATTGTGTCCTGGTATTTGTCACACAACTTGCCTTTTGGATTCACATTGTTATGTATTCCTAGTGAAAATATCTGATCTTGCGCTGCAATAATAAAGCCTTCAGTTTCAGGCTGCTGCTGCTATTCCTCGATAAGTATAAACTTTATCAACAATAAATTTATTAGCACGTTCGGCATATTGGCCATTGGCCATGTAGAGGTTTGTCTTGCCAGCATTGTTTCATTGGTTGAAATGCTTTATCCTTGGCTTTCTTTTTCATATTTTGTGCTACAACATTTTTCTTTTTGATTCTACCTTGTATTTCTACATAATTTACAAAATGTAAATTTTGTTTGTATTACATACTTTTTTTCATTATTGAATATGTTTAATTCTGTTTTCATGTTGTTTGACTAAACGCATCAAATATTATTATTATGTTTTCATTTTTATCATATCTTGATTTCTGCTATGATTGCACTACCTGTCAACTCTGTGGGAAGACCTAAGTCAGGTTGTGGTGTGTTGCTATGGCTCTATTTCATGTTTTTTTCTGTCTCTCCTAACATACCTAGCATTATATAGACATAGATCTCCTTAGTTTGCTGACTGTATTTAACAAGTAATTTTACATCTCTTAACCTGCGGTTTCCAGGGATATTTTCAATGTGTTGTTTCGTTCCATTTTTTATCATTCCAAGTGCACCTACTATCACTGGCACGGTTTTTGTTTTCAATTCCCACATTTTTCTATTTCAAATTCCAGGTACATATACTTTGACAGTTTTTCGAATTTCTTTTGTTGTTATATTACAATCCGTTGGACAAGGCATATCAATTAATATGCAATTTCTTTCTTTCTGGTTTTTAACAATTACGTCCGGCCTATTTGCTTCAATTTTTCTGTCTGTGTAGATGGTGTAATTTTATAGAATGGTGACATTTTCTATTTCTGTAACCGGTGCTAGGTGATGTTCATACCAGTGTTTGTTTGCATATTTTCCATAGTAATTGCACATTGTCCAATGTACGTACTGTCCCGCTCTACCGTGACGATTTTATATTGATTTGAAGCAAGTACAGAACATCCTCTATTGTTTCTTGGTATTTATCACAGAATCGGCATTTTGGATCCACATCAATATGTTTAATATTTGCTTGAATGTTCTTAGTCAAAAGACTTTGGTATTGTGCTGCAAGTATAAAGCCTTCAGTCTCAGACATAATCCAGATGTACGTAACGATCGATGAGTATTAACGTTAACAACATTGGATTTATTAGAACCTTCTAGATATTGGCCATGCAAAGGTTTGTCTTGGCAGCGTTGCTTCATCTATTCACTAGCTTTATCCTGGGATTGATTTTTCATTCTTCTTGTCGCAATATTTGGTTATTGGCTTCTGTTTTGCTTTTCTATAGAATCTACTAAATTTAAATCTTGTCACAATCCGCTGAACAATCCATATGAATTACTGCCTTCTTTAATAATTGAATATTTTTTCTATTTTCATGTTGTTTAACTAATTGTATCATACAGTCCTTAGTTGTTTCTATGTATGTTAGTAAGCCAATAGTTGTTGTCTTGTATGACAATTCTAGCTGAATAAGACCTTTTCCACCTTCTTTACGGAGTATTTATAGACGTTCTACATCAGCCTTTGGCTAATGCATCTTATGCTTAGATAGAAACTTTCTTGTTTTAGAATCCATTCGCCTGATGTCGTGTAGAGCCCAGTTTAAGATGTTGAAACTATATTGGACAACTGGGATGGCAAGGCTATTAATGGCCATAATTCTGTTCTGAGAATTCAATTCAGTTTTATATCACACGTAGCCTTCTATAGTACCCTTTACGCACTATTTCTTTTAATTTTCATGGTGAATTTCTTTCACGCACATTTACACCTAGGTATTTATAATCTTTTCCTTGCTCTAAAGCTTTTATTATTACAGCAGGGACTAAGCTAATTGAGAATGTTTGTTGTAGCGATCCCCGTAAAACTGCAGATTTAGCACATTTATCCAAATTGAATTTCATTCCAATATCATCGCTGAAGCATTTTACTGTTTGCAGAAGACCTTCCAGCGCATTATCATTCTTAGCATACAACTTTAATTCATCCATGTAAAATAGATGGCTTATTTTCTTTTGGGTTTTTTATAATCACATTCTGTCTTGTTAAATTTACTGGTTAATGTATTAATGACATGCAGAATAGTAAGGGAGACAAAGAATCACCCTGAAATATACCTCTTTTGATGTTTATTTCATTTGACTTATTGGTTCTATATATATGATTGACATAAAGGGTTGTTTTCTATATCGACATACATTGTTTGATGAAATTGATGATGACAGGTGATATCTTGTATATATTTAAAGTCTTTAAGATCCAGGAATGTTGTACAATATCGAATGCCTTACTATATTATATCCAGCCGGTACTAAGATTTTTCTTTACATTGTTGCAGTTTCCCAGGATCATTTTGTTAATAAGTAATTGGTCTTTACAGACGTAACAGCCACGTTTGCACCATTTTGTTCACGCGGTAGTATATAATTTCTTTCCGAGAAAAAATATGTCTGTTTTGTTAAAAAATTTTTTAATACTTTGTATGTTGTCGAAATGCATGTAATTGGTCTGTAGTTTTTCGGGTTGTTTGTGTCCGAATTCTCGGTTACAAGAAATGCAATTTCTTTGGTTAACCATGCAGGAGTTTTAGTGGGATCGTTAAACATTTCTTGAAGTGCTTTGGCTAGGTTTTTATGTGAGGTATTTTAATAATATAGCCAAAGTTTAGAAATTTTATTTATTCCTGGAAATTTTCAATTGTATGTTTTGTTTTAGTGCACTTTTAACATCCTCTTCTGTGATTCCAGCCTATGTCTCTTCTGGTTTATTTTTGATTCGTTCTATCTCTTGCGCAATCCAATCTATTTTTTTGTTATAATTCTTTAGGGCAAGCGCCATATGTTTTCCCAAAACTGTATAACTTCTTTCATTTTGCTGTGGGGGACGGGAGACTGTCACTTTAATTCTTTTTTTACCTATTTCCTTGTAAAACCTTTTGCATTGGTTTGAAAAAGCTTTTTTGTCTCAAAAAGATCAAGATTGTACATCTTGATCTTTTCTCATCGCGTCTTATTTTTTGAGCCTTCAGTTGAATTGTTTGCTTTATTTTTTCCTTAGTTGATAGGAATTCATTTTCATTTCTAATGTTGTATTTTCTTTCGACTCTTCTGCCTTTTCTAGTTCTTAAATATATTCCTCTTGTCAGTTCATCGGGTACTAATAGTTCACTTCTAAGTTGTTTGATTGTTTTTTCTATTTTTCTTTTCCAAGGTAGATCTACATGTCTGCGTGACTTCCTTGATTTTAATTTGATGTTCAATTTTTTTGTTGCTGCTATTGCTGATCCATATATTGCTTAATTGAGATTTATATGAGTGTCTTCTTCATCCAAAATTAATTTGAGTGCTTCATTGTAGAACTCAATAGTTCCGAGGTTATGCTTTGTTTGTTGTAATTTTGGGAGTTGTTCTTGTTCCTCTATTGCAATATTTTGTTTTTGACTTATATGGTTCTGGATTTCTTCCTTGTTTTCTTGTAAACTGTTCTTGTTTTACGTAAAATAATTCTGTTCAACGTATTTTGAACCCGTTTTATTGTCTTCTTGTAACTGACACAGATCACACCTTTCCAGCACTTCTAAACTTACATCATTAATTTTCACAGTGATTTGTGTTTATCGCGGTTTCTACATTATGACCTGTGGCTTGTTTGATGTTACTACTTTTTATTTCTGATTCCGGTTACCTTTGATATTTTTGTTGATTCGTCTATTCTGGTTGCAATTCTTTTTATCTCATTAATTTCAGCCTCTTTCAATCGGCTATTTGGCATGATGTATCTTCATACAATGGCTAATCTATTTTCGCCAATGTACTTTCTATTTGTTTGTCCAACATTTTCTCGCCAAATGGCATTTGTGTGGCGAGTGATTTTTTTCAGATTTGAGTAACGCTTCATGAAATGCAGTCATAACGACTTTGTACTCCTTACGAGACCATTTTATTTTTCCTTTCTTTAAGTTTACGGTTATAGATATAGCTGGAGAATTTTCAGTGCCATCATTAGGATTAACCTGGTTGTGGGAGCCTGAATATTCATTCTTTGTGCAGGAGTTTGTTTCTATTGCAGATTTTTCGACCTCAGGTAGGTTCCCTCCTGAAGGACGGGCTCCCTGTTTATCCACTTGAAGATCCATACTGGATTTTTTATTTCTATTTGCAATTCTCATATTTTTCACACGAGTGACGCATGGGTCCAAAAGTATTCCCAAAGTTGCCCGGTAGGTTGGGAAACTGTCTTTTACAAACAGGGTCCCGAAGCCTGAAGTGGATCGTCTGTGACCTCATAATGCAGTAGCCATTCACTCCTCGGCACGATTAACACCTTGAGTTGCGGGTTGTTGTTCGGAGTTTTCCTTCTCCCAAATGGGTTGCCAATCGACAGCTAACAGAGAAGCGATTAGAATTCAAAAAGAAAGACGCTGGTTTAACAAAAACCCTAAAAAACGTGGGCGTAGTAGCCGCTCAACGAAACAAAACACACTACACTAGTGTATTTTCTTTAAAAATTTTGCTACTATCACTAGTCCTTGTAACAAAAATATTTTTTAAAAATAAAAAATAATGTATAAGAAAAAGTTGACATATGTTTAAGTTTATTAGTGTTGTGAGATTTAAAATAAAAATAATAATTTATTCGTCCACTGTAAATTCAGTTATTTTTCATTATAGTCGTCAAAATAGGGTTATCAAAATACAATAAATTAAATAAGTAAATAAAATGAATAATTAAATAAAAATATACAAATAAATACGCATCCTTTCTAAAAAAAAAAGAATATTGTAGATTTTATAATCAAAATGATTTTCATCGTATTTTTCCTGTTGTTGTGCTTTGTTTTTTGTTTTTAAGAAAATTATGAAAGTTTTTAAAACATTATTTCGAAACATCGACTACTAAAAAAAAATAAATAATAAGAAATCTGATGATGCTATTTATTAAGATCATTTAAAGAAGAAACAGATGAATCAAATAATATATGAAGAAAAATTCATGTTTATGTTAAAAGAGTAAAACAGGATTTCATACAGGAAAAAAATTCAAAGAGAAAGAAGCTGATTAAAAAAAATTTGTACGTAACAGCCGCTCAACAGAAAAATATTGTTGCGACCATGACTAGTCCTTGTAACAAAAATAATTGTTAAAAAAATAATAATAGAAAAGAAAAAGTTTACATACATTTTAAGTTTTGTCACTGCCGTGAAATTTAAAAATACTAATTTGTTCGCCCACTGCATATTCTGTTATTCTTTCATTAAAATCGTCGAAAATAAAGTTATCGCAAAAATATATAAATAAATAAAATAAATGAATAAATAAAAATGAATAAATACGTATTCTTTTTAAGAAAGAATATCGTAGACATAGTATTAAGCTGTTTTTAATGTTTTTCATCGTATTTTTCCTGTTGTTTTGCTTTTTGTTTTTGTTTTGTTTATAAGAAAGATTATCATAGTTTAAAATTTTTTTTCAAAATATCTACAACTTAGGGAAATATGAATAATAAGAGAACTAGTTTATGAATCTATCAGGATCTTTTAAAGAAGAAACAGATAAATTTAATAATATACGAACAAAAATTCATGGTTACGTTTAAAATAGTAAAACAAAATTTCATTAGAAACGTTGTTTTCAGGAGCCTCAGATAAACCCGTCATTCTTGTTGTAATTCCCATCGCGTTCTTCTTCTTCTTCTTCTTCTTCTTCTTCTTATTATTATTATTATTATTATTAGTAGTAGTAGTAGTAGTAGTAGTAGTATTATCGGTGTACGAATATTACAGATTTATTTTTCTTTACGTAGCTTTTCTTTTGAGGACGTATTTGATCATGGCCCTTTAGATTTTCTTGTTTCCTGTAGCGCTTAATTAATTTTGCCTTGTTATATCTACCTAACCCTGCTCTGCAATTCCTTTGCTCAAGCCCATCAAGTATGTTTCGGAATATTTTCCCTGTTTCCCTCCATCCGCCATGTTAGCATAAGATTTTCTAAATCCTCATTCCATATTATATGTCTCAGAATATTTATTTTATTTACATTCTTGGCAAAGCCTGAGTTCCTTAGATTTCAATCCATGGCATCGTTCTGTAGAACTACATGTCTGTTTCTTCGAGCATCTCCTTCATGGGGGATTTTTAAAAATTTCTTTGCGATACAGAATGACAGATATCATGTAACATTTCGGTGCTCTTTTTATTATTTCAAACGAAATTTTCCTACCTCTTAATACTCTGCTTATCTTTTTTAATATCTTTTTTTAACATCCTGATACGCCTTCTTTTTTAGAGTCGCAATTACCGTTCTCTGAGAAATTTGAGATCTGAGTTCAAATTCCAGCCGAGTTCGTTGCGTACATTTAGGCACATATATTCAGGGGCGATGAATGGATCCATCTATTCTCACCGGTAAATAATGAGTAAATGGCATAAAACAATCCAGGGAAGAATACTTCTGAATTCAATCCAGTCTGGTGAGGGCCTGGTAGCGTCAGTTTGGCTTGCCAAATACATTCCTCTGCAGCTACGGTTGCAGTATATGTCAGTCAGTTAAAGTGCCATACGTGATACATGACTGACTGGACAGAAGATTATCCCGCAGTAGGTTGCCATTGCATTATGCGGTAGATTGGTTGCCGACCAAAGCTATAGAACCCAATCTGCCCTGTTATTTAACCCATAACTGGAAGGAATAGACAGATTAATACCTTTCCCAAGGGTATTTGCGCGTAAGTGAATACAATGGATTCAACTGGAATTCGAACTCGGTTCCCCGGTTTCTCGTTCCGAGCCGATATCTACTGTACCACAACGCACATCCAGCATGTAGTAACCCTAAATTTATGGGGGCGTGGTTGAGGGTTTAGAACGTTTGCTTTCTGACCATGAAACCCGGGTCTGATTCTCACCATGTTCAATCTGTCGGGAAGGTGACTTTTTGATGGTATTAGTCTGGAGAAGGCGACTCCAACGTGCTTCCATAGTGCCTGAAAATCATAGCACGAGTTGACACAAGCCTTCTGATTTAAAATGTGTAAACAGCTGTTTTTTCAGAAGTCGTCCATAGTTGCTAGCTCGAAGATACATGTCATCATGACTGGGAGATTGCTCGTCCTGACCTTGTTCAGGCTGTTGTTCAGGCATGATAACCTGCTTTTCCCGTGACACTGTAACAAAGGCCCGTTCAGCATTGTTGCAATATAAATTCTGTAGATGTTGAACAAGCACAAGTGTGCCTGAGCATGGCCGTATCTAATTACCGGACACACAGGGCACATATCCGGGCCGATCCGTCCAATCATAGTGAAATTCCGGTCAAGGAAAAATTTCTTCGTTAGAAATCAAACTAAACAATTCACGAAGAAAGAAAGAAAGAAAGAAAGAAAGAAAAATGAAGAAAACATCCGTATGAATGCAGTAAAAATCTGTTTATTTCTTAATTTTGGGAGAAAAGACTGGTTATACTCAGAAAGTCCGAACCCGATTTCCTGATTTCGTTCACGTTCTGTGCCTAATTTCCATTGGAATAGCCGAAAAAATTCCGCAAAATATCTTAGCTTCTGGAAACGGATGACACTGATGACGTCATCATATTGTCAACTAATAAATCAGGACAATATTCTCTGTGCTCGGTGTTTTTAGCATCAGCTACGGCCCTCTGACTGAGCAAGAGTCTGCAGTGAGGTTAGCTAGCCACTCCAGTGTCCTCGAATAAGATTCGTGGAACCATTATAACTGGTTCTACGACTCTAATGGAAACGGAATTAGTGATTATTATTGATATCATGCATAGATATGAATTTTGTCAAATATCTCACAAATTTTAGTATACAGAAACAAATGAATAATCAACTCAATAAACTAATTACAGTAGTATATTTGAACTGATAGTACAATACCAATTACTTACGAATATATCTGATCATCACGAAAGATATTTAAGTTATAAATGCAAAACCAAACATAGTATCTATGGAACACGGGCTCTGCGACGTAGTGTAATGGTTAACTAGTTTGTTTCATTAGAAGAAACTTCGATTGAGTAATGCTTTTGCTCCTCACTAGATACACCAATCGTTTGGCTTTGTCTGACATCGAATCTTTTCTTAGAAATCCCCTTAGTATTTACTGAAAGAAAAAAAATCATTAAATTGAAATTGGGTATTTCAAGTAAGATTTTTTCTCTTCAGATATAAGTACCTCTATTACGTCATATACGTCTATAAAAACAAGCAGCATAGTATGATTAAAAAAGGTCCCAAACTTAATAAAACAAACTTTTTTCCCTCAAAATGTTTATATTATTTTCAAGAGGAAAGATCAAAGTAGCTTTTAATTATTTTTAAATTATTTTTCATCCTTTCTAACATTTTCGAAATTTGGTCAAAATGTTTTGTTTCGAAAAATTTTGATTGGGTTAGCGGCTAAGAAACGTTTTCCTACTGTTTTACAATGGACACCAAATGATTGCATTTGCCACTTTTCTTTAAGTTAAAACACATTAATTTTTGAAATTCTGGCAAAAATCAATTAATTGTAGGATTTTAATAAAACTTTCAGTATTCATTCACAAATGAATGAAATTACTTTTGAAATTATTATGTTTTAAACATCTTGATAAAATGGCTTTTTTAAAACTCTGTTACCCCTCCCTTTACGTAAATCCATGAAATGTTAAAAAATTTTAATTAGTTGCTACCTTTTGTTTTATTAGTTCAACGCAGGACTCATAGGAGAATATAAATCACCTATTTTTTTTTATCTTAAGTTTGCAATCACTATCCGAAAACCTTCTCCGAAGAGTTAAATAAAAAATGCAATAAAACGCCGATATAATTTAATTTGATAATCTTTTAATTACTGGAACAAATAATGACTATTGAGGACATTATACCCTGAAAATTTTTTTTCGATTATTATAAAATTGTAAACGAATTGTTTTCATTCTTTTAAATTTTTTATTATTAAATTATTTAATAATATATAAGCAATTAAAAATATTTTTAAAATCTCCAAACAATTGATTGCGAATAGACTTTTCAGTTAATAGCTGATTATCATATAGCCTATCTAAAATTGAAAAGTTTAATAAAAATCGTTTAGTAGAAATAATTTAAATTAATTTTTAAAAAAATAATTGTTTGTGTGTAAATATATTCATTTACGTTCCATTTTTGAGTGAGTACGATGTTCCATAAGAGTCATAACATGTTTCCATAATTATAACATCTGCAGTACTATAAAAAATTAAATTAGATACTTTTACTATGCCTTAAACTTAGTGATAACTTAATAATATGAAAAATACATAATAAAAATATTAATAAATAACATAAAATAACTTAGTTTGGTTATTTTAATTTCATTCTTTCTTATTAAATGAAAATTATTTTAAAAGAAATATAAATTTTTAAATTTTTATTTATTCAGAAAGCTTATTCAAATGTCTGGCTATATATGTAAACTAAAATTCTATTAAGTATTATATAATTGCTGAAATTATTATTTTAAATTTTACTATTTAGTTAACCCCCCCTCCTCAAAAAAATAAAATAAATTAAAATTTCATGTTTTTTTTTGGCCCGTATGCTCGCAATACTTTCCGTCTGACAATTTCCGGATCTCGTAAATCTTTTAACACCTCCCCCCCCCCCCCGATTTAGTAATCGACGTGATGACAGGTAGGGCTACCGTGGTTTAAAAGTTTTTTTTGTTTATTGTAAATTTCTGGCAGTAAGGAATTATTACTTGATTGGAATCAGATAAAGGTAAATTTCAGTTTTAAAAATTGACTTAAATGACGTGTCAGCGAGGTATATTTTATTTTTGCAAGATTTTTAAAACAGAAATTTGGCTACTGTTTACGCACTGTTGACAGAATATGTCGATCAATCAAAAATGGTGAGAAATTTAACTTTAATTTGTCCGATTTCAATAAAATTTGAATAAAATCACTATAATTTCGGTTTAAAAAAATACCAGTGAATTTTTCTTTCGGGAATTAAACTTTAATCTTCTGGCTTTCAATTAAAGTTAATTTTAAAGCTTGAAGATTTCTTATTTATTTTTAAAATTTCAATTTAAATTGAGTATCGAAAAAGTCACTGGTGGTGCCTATATAATATATACGCTACCACTCAGTCTCTCTCATTATATATATATATATATATATATATATATATATATATATTAAAACCCGCCTATCTATCTATCTATCTATCTATCTATCTATCTATCTATCTCATGAAAAGTTTTAAAGCAGAACCCCACTTCTCCCTGTATTTTATTTCTATTCATCATTACTCAGGTTTATGTTAAATAAATTAATTTCCTCCACACACAGTCAACTACTGACACACTCTACCCCTTTCTCTCTCTCTCTCTCTCTCTCTCACACACACACACACACACACTCTTCTGTACTCACTCTCTCACTCACTAACTTACACACACATATCCACACTCTCTGTCACACGCCCGCACGCACACAATCTATCTCACACGCACACAAATATATGCATTCTGTCACATACTCTCTTCCCTTCTTAGTCTCTTTCTCTCACCCACACACAACATAATATTAAGCACATTTCAGTTGTATGCCATCATGCTAAAAGGGTTTTATTCTTTTTTAGGCGTTTATTGCCAGTACAGTTTTTTTTTCATTGCAAGACAAGCAACGTTTGTGCAAATGTTATAATTTTTGTAGAGTTACATGATTTATACTAAAATTATTTTGTATTATAATTTTACGAATACAGACATTCTGTCGAAATATTTTTTAAAATTTTCAAAGAATATGTTTTTCCTTTTCTTTGTCTTTTCTTACATCGCAGTCTTCTTTTAATAGTTGAATAATTACGGAAAAATTATGTCAAATATTCTGTTTACTAATACTACTACTACTACAATGCTTACTAATACTACTACTACAATGCTTACTACTACTATTGCTACTACTACTGCTGATATTATTGTTATTATCATTATTATCGTCGTATTTCGATTTTTGCTATGGTCACATTTCCTAATAAGTCTGCGGCAATTCCTACGGTAGGTCGTCGTTGTGTTGTTTTTGCTTCATTTCAGGATTTCTTTTCCTACCTCCCATAATTTCACTAGCGTTACATGGACTAAATCCTTCTTAATGTGTGAAATTATCAAGCTATGATTTCCATGATGTTTTCAGTTTGGTGTGGTCCTTTTTTTATCATAACTAGTGCACTTAAAATCACTGGTATTATTCTTGTTTTCGATTTCCACATTTTCTCTCGTTCGATTTCTATGTTTTTATATGTCGATAGTGTTTTTTTGCTATGCTACAGCCCACTGTGTAAGCCATATCAATTATTAGGCAGTTTTTTCTTTTCGTTTTTTGACAATTATATCTGGCCTATTTGCTACAAGCTTTCTCTATGATGTCTTCATTTTCGATTAATGTTACTAGTGCTCAGTGATGTTTACCCCAGTGTTTATCAATATCTTTTTCAACGTGTTTTTACATTATCCAGTGTAAATATTTCCTTACTTTATCGCAAGAATTTTACATTCATTTAGCGCAAGTACAAAACAAACTGATATTAGATGATCTATTGTTTTCTGATAATTGAGAAAAACCTTTGAATCTACATTATTATGTATGATATTTGCCTGGAGTTTAGTGAAAAGGCTCTAGTGATGCACTGCAAGATTTAACTCTTTTTTCAGCTTTTAACTCAGGTGATTGTAACCCAAGACGAGTGTTAACTTCATCAACATCGGATTTATTAGTAATTTCTTTGATACGTTCATGCAGAGGATTGTCTTTACAGCTTTGTTTCATTTGGTGAAGAACTTGTACCTTGGCTTTCTTATTCATGTTTCTTTTTATTTTCTGTATCAGTTGTTTCTTGAGTTCTGATTTGTTTTTCTACAGGATTTACTAAATGCAAAACTCGTTTGAATTTACAGCTTTCTTTAGTGACTTAATATTTTTATTTTTATATTTGTGTATCATAATTGTATCATATAGTCCATTGTGGTTAGCGTAGATGGTGTATGGGTAAGATCGAAGGTGATCCCAATGCGTTGTATGATTAAGAAAGGTAATGAAATTGTTGGGTATTACCTATTTAATATTCCTTCATATTTCGAGATCAAAGTCTCATCTTCAGAATGATAGCAGAACTTGATTTCAAGTCCGCTCGTGGACCTTGCCTTTCAACGAAGAGTCATCTTTCGCTGCCACTGCTGCCGTTGAATGTAGTGAGTATGTTTGTGTGCCATTAATTTTGATTGTGTATGTATGTGTACATGTGTTTACGGCTAATATATGTGTGCGTTGACCGATAGTACATAGTAACCACATAAGTTTTGTCCGTTTTTAAAGGAAAAAAAGAAAACGCCTCACTGTATGTATAACATATTTAGTCTTCGAAGTAATCGCCATCAGCATCCAGCCCCTTCTCCCAAAGTGTCGCTTGCTGTTCAGTGGCCTTGCGGTAGAACTTGGGGGGGTTTCGTCGCAAAGAAATCCGTTAGGGCTTTGCGAAAGTCTGCTGCATTGGTGAGGGATTTCTCACGAAGATGATTATTCAGGCAGTGGAAGAGATGAAAGAGGTGGTCAGGTGAATAAGAAGGATGGCGCAACGCCTCCCACCCAAGTTGCAATAATGTATCCCTGACCACTCGCGCAACATGCGGCCTGGAGGAAAAGCACACCTTTGAGATTCACTAGTGCCGGCTTCTTCTGGCGCAATGCCTGTTGCACACGTTTCAATTGCTGCAAGAGTATGTCTCCAGTGACTGTTTGGCCCGTTGGTAGCAGTTCATAATAAAGCAATTGACGATCTGTCCACCAGACACAAAGCATAATCTTTCGTGGGTGCATAGGCGGTCTAGCGGTTTGAGGGACAGTATCCTGAGGCGACAACCGATGTCTGGAACTCTTGGGAATTATGTACAGAACCCACCTTTCATCACTGGTAGGCAATGGATTGAATAAGGATACGGTACTCTGGCGAGAAAGCAGCGATACGCAGGCTGCCACTTGTTGTCTCTTGTGGACCCCCAACAGCGTTTGCGGAACCCACAGTTTGGACGTCTAACCTAGGAAGTGCAGGTGAAGTCTAATTGTTTCATCGGAATTGTTGAACTGTCTTGCAAGTTCACCACACTTCAGACTGCTCTCCTCTTCAATGGCCGCCATCAGGACTCCGTCATTCAAGACCTGTGGTCATCCACTGCGAGGCTCATCATGCAGAGACAAATCTTCCGACTTGAATTTTCAAAACCAACGCCTTGCAGTATGTTCATCCACAGCACTATCACGAAACGCTTAACATATGCAACGACTTGATGCAGCTGCTGCTAGCCAACTTTGAAGTCGTACAGCAAACATCCCCGAAAGAGATCTCAAAACCCTTCCATTCTTCTCACAGTTGTCCGGCTCATAACTGATGGCCGGGCACGGTGCGCGTGTTTTTTATAACGTCTGATACTTCTACTTCTGGCTGTCCGAATTGGAAAACAATAGCCACATGCATTTTATATATATTTCAAATTCATTCAATGACTAATAAAAAAAATGGACTAAATTTTTTTTGGTTACCTTGTAATATTTGTCGTATTCGTAGGTCTGCTAGAGTGATAGTAGGCTCCGTTTTTCTGGTCTTACACATATTTTAGTAAGCCAGGGTCTAGAACAAGATGTTGAAACTATATTGCATCATTGGTATTGCAAGGCTATTAATCACCATAATGCTATTTTCAAATTCTGTTATTTTCTTAATCACAGTTTCTTCTTGTTCTTGTTCTTCTTGTTCTTCTTGTTCTTGTTCTTCTTGTTGTTGTTGTTGTTGTTGTTGTTGTTGTTCTTCTTCTTCTTCTTCTTCTTCTTCTTCTTATTATTATTATTATTATTATTAGTTTTACTATTATGTCATTTTCATCATAATTCTATTTCCACAATGGTCGCACTACCTTCCAAATTTGCAGGAAGATCTAATGCAGGTCGTGGTGTGTAGTTATAGCTCTATTGATTTTTTTTTCAATCTGTTTAACATCTCTCGCGTTACATAGACAAAGTTCTCCTTAGTGGGTGGGTTGTACTTAACAAGACATTTTTCGTCAAATCTCGTAAGGTGGGGTTTCCATGGATTCTTTCAATGTGTTATTTTGTTCCATTTTTTATCATTCTAAGTGCATCTACTATGGTATGATACTTGTTTTCAATTTCTACATTTTTTTCTATTTCAATTACCAGGTCTTTATATGTTGACAGTTTTTCAAATTCCTTAGGAGCTATGTTACAATCCGCTGGACAAACCATATCAATTAATAGGCAAGTTTGTTCTTTCTGGTTTTTAAGAGTAATGTCCGGCCTATTTGCTTCAATTTTCTGTCTGTGTAGATGATGTAATTCCATAGAATGGTGACATCTTCTATTTCTGTAACCGGTGCTGGGTGATGTTCATACCAGTGTTTGTTTACATATTTTCCATAATGTTCACACATTGTCCAATATAAATAATGCCCCACTCTATATTATTATTATTACATGAAAATCCAATTTGACGACAGATTGAAAACTTATTAATAGCATCATTGGATTGGTTATTGCGAACAAACTAGTTGACGAATATAGAAACGGGCATTATTTCAGCATCATGTAGAATCTGTGTGAGGCAGGCATGTGGCTATCAGTGAAAATATATCAGAATTTAAGCGTATAGATCAGAAAGAGTATAAGCATCGGAAGCATGATAATGTCTTTTCTATTATTCACTGTTTTTTTTTTTTGTATGTAATGTTTGTAATGAAAAGGATTATGATCATGTGTTTACAAAGAAACTTACGTAGTGGAGAATAACAACGTGAAGATCCTGTAGCCTATATAGATGGCGACATTGACAATTTAGAGCAGAATAAACCTGATTTATTTCTTTTGGACAAAAAAAAAACAAATATTGTTAGATGTCTTCCGTTTATTTGACATGAGAAATGAACGCAAAGTAATGAAGATCGAACACTGCAATGAGTTAAATAAAAACTCCTCACCGTTTCTAAAAAATATAAAGAAAAAGAAATTAGAGTAAAATTCAGCGTTGCAGTGCTGCCTTTTTTAAATCAAAATGGACGGGATTTTGCAGATATCGGAATGTGATCTGGAAACAGAGCCATTACAAAAAGTCTGCCTGCTTGGACTTGAGGTGATACTTTGGAAAGAATAGAATAAAGGATTTTGTTTAAGTGAAGAATTGATAGATTTATTTTCTCAAGCCAAATGCAAACAACATCAGATGCTATGTATGTATGTATGTATGTATGTATGTATGTATGTATGTATTATTATTATTATTATTATTATTATTATTAATAATAATGATTTGATGCCTTATGTGTATGTCTACGACAATATCGTGTTGAATACACCGGTTCTCGTCCGATATCCGAAGTAAAGCAACATCGAGCCTGGTCAGTACTTAGATGGATGAACGTTTAGGAATACCAGGTGCTGTAAACGTAAAGACCAAGAATGGTCCACAGGTCTGGGGGTTTTAGGGTTTGGGGGTTAGGCGTTGGGTTAGCAACCCTTCCCCTTAAAAACGGTTGTCATGGAAACAGTAACAAAAAAAAATTCCTGCCCTCCACATGATTGGGTGTAAGGGGTTAGATGATGATCTTATGAGTATATTCAATGGTCAAAACCTTCCTCAGTAAATGAGTCGTTCAAATCACACGACCAGCATTTTGCACATTCCACTTATATCAGGTAACACTAAGTCATTTAGCAATTAAGAGAGATTCCTCAAAACCGTGCGCCAATCAAAAAATGGTCAACTTTTGCTACGGTTGTATAAAATCAGAAAATTTGCCTTGTCAGGTCTTGATACATCCTTCTTTTTGCTCGTGAAAACTTTTACGATTTTCTTATCCGAAGAACACATCAGGATACATTCTTAGTTTATTTTTTAAATTTATTTTTTTTTTAAAGAAGTGTGATATCTCTGTGTGATATCAGGTGTAAAGAAGTGTGATATCTCTGTGTGATATCAGGTGCAAAGAAGTGTGATATCTCTGTGTGATATCTGGTGTAAAGAAGTGTGATATCTCTGTGTGATATCAGGTGTAAAGAAGTGTGATATCTCTGTGTGATATCAGGTGTAAAGAAGTGTGATATCTCTGTGTGATATCAAGTGTAAAGAAGTGTGATATCTCTGTGATATCTGGTGTAAAGAAGTGTGATATCTCTGTGTGTTATCAGGTGTAAAGAAGTGTGATATCTCTGTGTGATATCAGGTGTAAAGAAGTGTGATATCTCTGTGTGATATCAGGTGTAAAGAAGTGTGAAATCTCTGTGTGATATCAGGTGTAAAGAAGTGTGATATCTCTGTGTGATATCAGGTGTAAAGAAGTGTGATATCTCTGTGTAATATCAGGTGTAAAGAAGTGTGATATCTCTGTGTGATATCAGGTGTAAAGAAGTGTGATATCTCTGTGTGATATCAGGTGTAAAGAAGTGTGATATCTCTGTGTGATATCAGGTGTAAAGAAGTGTGATATCTCTGTGTGATATCAGGTGTAAAAAAGTGTGATATCAGGCTAAAATTTTAGAGTGCTTATCATTCAAGATGGTTTGCAACTCTGCACATTTGTTTTGTCATAATTGCTGTTTGCTTTTCACCATGAATTCTGATGGAGATATTTCATGGGTTTTTTTGTTAATCTGTCAGCAGAAAAGGATAACATGTTGCACACTTTCAGTAGTTTTTTCTGTAGATCATGAACGTGTGTAAATTAACTCGACTGATGAAAGTGCGACACAGAGATCCGAAGGCAAATTGGCATGGCGAAGGTAGCATTCCAGAAGATGAGTAAAGTAGTAAGAAGCAGGACAATTTCGCTAGAAACAAGGAAGTGATTACTGGATTGCTATGTGTTGTCAGTTCTTCAATATGGCAGAAAATGTATGACAATATCATCAAAGATGAAGTAAAGACTTGAAGCAACTGAAATGTGGTTCTACAGAAAGATGCTGCGAATATCATAGATCGAGCATGTGAGCAATGATGAGGTCTTAGAAATGATGGAAACAAAAAGGAAATTAATATTGAGTAACAGGAAGAGACAACTAAAGTTCCTGGGACATGCAATGAGGAAATAGGGTTTGGAGAACCTGTTACTAAAAGGCCAGATAGTGGAGAAAAGAGACAAAGGAAACCATCGGATAACATATTTGAAGGACCTGATCAGGTGGATGTCGGAACGAGGGTTGCATGGCGGAACTGGAGCAGGCGTGCTCAGAGCCACCAAGGATAGGGAAACGTGGAAAGACATGATCGCCTACGTCCTGAAGGGACAGGTCACGTAGAAGAAGAAGGTGGACTTTGATGTTCTATGTATCTCGAGAGCAACGATTTGAGCCTGATATTGAGATATTTTTTTTATAATCGTGTGGCCCCATGTAAGTCATTTTACTGCCACTATTGTGCAGGGGGCTACATAGAAGGAATGTTATGAGAAAGAGTGACAGGTTACTGGTGGTGTCAGGAAGAGAGTATGAGAAGGAGGAGTATAGTGATGAGTAGGGTAGACTGAAAAAAAAAAGCATGAGAGAGAGGATGTAAGTTAGTTAGATAAGTGATGACTATTGACTTTACATTTGAAGTTTTGAAAATTGTAGCTGTCGGGAAAACAAGTATGCGGAAGGGAATCCCACAGGCGGGAAGTGCGAGAAAAGAAGCTGTTGGAGTAGAATTTGCGTTTACAATTTATCGGTTTTGCAGTAAAAGGGTTTTTTTTAATCGTATCACCCCGAGCAAGGCGGTAATGCCACTGGTGTGCAGGGGGCTACATAAGAGTAAAAAGATTAAGCAGAAGAGATTGAAGAGGAAGACGAACCAGTTAGAAAGGAGCAACAGAAGAATGGGAATACTGGTGTGATGACAGTTGCAAAGGTGGAGAGAAAGGAAAGTATATATGGGGTGGTGAAAGAACTATAGTCAGGTGGTTAATAGAGGAGTATTGATATTGCATTTAAATTCCTGGAGGTTGTAGCCGTCAGGAAAGCAAGAATATGGAAGCGAGTTCCACAGGCGGGAAGTGGCACCTATTTACCAATCTTGTGGCTCGAGGAAATACAGGGGATATCATTGAGTTAAATACATTAGAGCAGAAGCCATGAAAATATGTATAGAAGATATAAATCATCCTTTCGTTTTGAGATATTTTATTCCAATTATCATTATTATTATTCTTAGATTTTTGTTGTATACAAATTTCCCTACGTTCTTAACGCAGAAGTACAAAGAATCTTAAGAGGAAAGCAAGGTTTCAACAATTAACTTGATATCACACTTTTACAAAATAAATGGCTTTATGACATTTTCCACTGATTGTTTTTGCAAGCAAACTTATTATTATGTTGTTATTTCTATCATAATTCTAATTCTGCTATGGTCGCACGACCTACCCAGTCTGCGGGAAGAGCTGGGGCAGGTAGTGTTGTGTTGCTATGGTTCCATTTCATGTTTTTTTCTATCTCCCCCAACATTTCTAGCGTTTCATAGACAAAGTTATCCTTAGTGTGTGGGTCGTACTTAACAACACAATTTTTGTTTATCACTTAAGCTAGGGTTTCAAGGTATTCTGTCAATGTGTTGTTTTGTTTTATTTTTTATCATTTCAAGTGCACCTACTATCACTGACACGATTCTTGTTTTCAATTTCCACACTTTTTCTATTTCATCCATTCATTTTTCTTTCAGTCTACGGTTTCGCTTTAACTGGAAGCAACTATTGCTTTTTAGTCTTTCCTGCCATCGAGCAAAGCGGCTAAGCTCCTGGACCATGGATTAGTTTTAAATCTTTCATTACACCCGAGCAACGCCGGGCTATACTGCTATTAAATTAATAAGCAAGTTTTTTCTTTCTGGTTTTTAACAATAATGTCCGGCCTATTTGCTTAGATTTTTCTGTGTAGATGATGTAATCCCATAGAATGATGACACTTCTATTTCTGTAACCGATGCTTAATGATGTTTATACCAGTGTTTGTTTATATATTTTCCATAGTGTTTGTACATTGTCCAATGTAAATATTACCCCATTCTATCGTAACAATTTTTATATTCATTTGGGCAAGTACAAAACATCTTGAGATTAGATAGTCTATTGTTTCTTGGTTATTATCAGAGAACCTGCTTTTTGGATTTACATTATTATGTATAATATTTGCCTGAACGTTTCTGGTGAAAAGACTTTGGTCTTGCGCTTCAAGATTAAAGACGTCAGTCTCAGACTTTAACCTAGATGCACGTAACCATCGATGAGTATTAACTTTATCAACATTAAATTTATTAGTACGTTCAGCATATTGGCCATTGGCCATGTAGAGTTTTGTTTTGCTGGCGTTGTTTCAACGGTTGAAATGCTTTATTCTTGGCTTTATTTCTCATATGTTTGCTGCAACTGTTGTCTCTTGGATTCTACGTTGGATTTTAACAGAAATTTCAAAATGTAAATGTTGTTTCTATTAACTGCCGTTTTTCATTATTGAATTTTTTTCTTTTCTTCTTCTTCTACTTGTTATTATTATTGTTGTTGTTGATGTTTTTGTTGTTTGTGCTGCTTCAACTAATAAAGATAAACGTAAACAGTAAAGAAATATCAAATATCCGTAACGCCTTTGAAAGTAAACGAATTTTTCTCTGCTTAGATAAATATTTACATAAATCTGAGACATGAAAATATCCCTTCGTGTAAACGGTTTGTCTTATTGAAGATGAAACTTTCGGCAGTAGTTCAATCAGTACAGCTAGAAACTGCTAATGTCAGAGTAAGAAAATCGTAAATATTGTTAGTAAATTAGAAACTCTAATATCACAATCATATATTCTGTAATGTAAAACAATTTTGAAAGAATAAGTTTGAAGTAAAAAGAAAACCTGTAGCATTAAAAATGAAAATTCACTACTTTTGAATATTATTACAGAGTCTGTTGCATTAAAAGAGATATATCCAGAGGCATCATTATATATATATATATATATATATGCGTGTGTGTGTATGTGTGTGTGTGTGTGAAGTACAATAAAATAGAAAAATATTCTATAAGAAAAATGATCGATTTAAAATCGAAAATTATGATGCAGAACTGTGTATTTTGTCATTTGAACCATCCGATGATTGTTAGACAACTGTATAACTAATTAATAGTTCTTATAAATATTTAGGTAGCGGAAAGGCATCAATAATTTATTAACTGTGTGTAGTTTCAGCCCTTAAACTACGATTAACCTGAGATTTGCACGTTCTTTCCCCTTCGTTGGAATTCAGGCTGGCATGTTTAAAATCAAGTAACTTTAATCCAAAAGGAAAAGCAGGAAGGTAAATCCCAAAGACCCGATCCTAATTAATATTAAAAATTTATAATTAAAAAATTATACAGGTGGAGAGCTCAATGTAATTAAAATCACAGAGCCAATTAAAAATCAGCTACTCTTGTACCCCTAATATAGACAACATTATAAATTAGCTTTTTTTACTCCCGATTAAATTTTTTATAAAAATCTTTTTTTCTAATACTTCGACACATTTATAAACGCTAGTTTTGTTGACACGTATATAGCGTCTCTATGAAATAGAAAAATTTCTTTTTTCTTTTCTTTTTTCTTTTTTTCCTCCCTCTCTTTCTGTTTTGTTTAACCCACTTGTCAATCACCCACTACTTCCTATTTCATTTGTTAACCCCCTTCCCCTTTTTAAAGCTAGACAAAGCCAAATTTTTAAATTTTTTACTTACAACTCATACTAAAAGTAATGTTTTCCAAAATCTAAAAATATACATTGACTGCTATCCTTTCTTGTGACTTATATTTTTTAACTTCCGCCGGTGAATTCTTCAAGTTTTTTATCATTTTATTTCATTTTGAAATTTGTGTAGTTGCCAATTAGATGTGAAATTTCTCTTAGGGATTTCATGTTCAAATGATCATTTAACAGTTTTGAACATCGAAATTTATTTTATAACATATATATATATATATATATATATATATATACTGTATCGAGGCAGCAAATAATTTTCTAAATATATACTGTTAAATATAAGAGACAATGAATGTTTAGTATCTATTATGTTTAATCATGAGCCGATCTAAACGTCTTATTTTGGCATTAATTTTAGTTGAAAATAAGGACAAAAATTCTCCAGCATTTGGATAATTTTTTATTAAGTTGGTTCTAAGCTTTCGGCTCGCATGAGCCATCTTTATAGAAGATATAAGGACGATAACACAAAAACATCCACCATCAGCGATGATGTCATTCTGTGTTGACACAAAACTCCTCTAAGCAATGGCAATAGTTAGCAAAATAATAAACGCAGTCCGCAAATTTGCAATTAAACCACATTTCTCAGAAAAACATAACTATGTAAGTAATATCAGACAGAATTTAGTCGATAATACAATAATCCTCACTCATACAGACAGTAAAAAGAATCTTCAGATATTGGAGGCCATCTACATTAAATCCAAACAACCTACAGCTAATAAAATCACGTTTAAATCTGATCATAACACATTACATTGCACTTAAATATATGGTTCTGTTGTCATTTCGCGCTATCACGTATTGTGACGTCATAGATCCGCATTGCAAATTTGCGAACTGCGTTTGTTACTTTGGTAACAATTGCCGTTGCTTAGCGGATTTTTTATCAACACAGGATGAGATCGTCGCTGATGGTGGATGTTTTTTTCGTTACCGTCCTTTTGGAGAATTTTTTTTTCAACTGAAACTAAAGCCAAAATACGATGTTTAGAACGTCTCATTACTAAACATAATAAACATTCATTGTCTCTTATATTTAATAGTATATGTGTAGAAAAATATATACAGTTATTCAAGCAGCAGATAATTATCTAAACATATACTGTTAAATATAACAGAAAATAAATATCTATTCTTTTAAATCATGAGCAGTTATAAACATATTATTTTTGCATTAATTTCTGGTAAATATATACAGAGAAAAATTGTCATACATTGGGTTATTTTTTATTACGCTATACCTAAGTTTCGGTTCACATCAGCCATGTTATAGTGGTTGAAGTGACTCTAAAATTAAGATATCCACCATTAATGAGATGTTTTCTTGTGTAAACATAAAACTTTGATATGGGATTATAACCATCACCAAATAGCAGACGCACGTCGTAAATTACTAATTCGTTTCTATGACGTCACACCATGTCTGAGACTGAAATATTAACAACAGAACCATATGTCTAAATGCAATGTAATGTGCTATGTCTATTTTGAAATGGGATTTATTGAGTGTGGTGTGCTTTGGTTTAATGCAGATGGCCTCAAATATCTGAAGGTTCTTTTTACTGCATGTGATGAATATTAGTGTGTTGTCGATTAAAATCTGTACGATATTACGTACAAAACTATGTTTTTACTAAAAAACGTTTTTTAGTGGAACTATGATAAAGAAAATGATAGGTAGATTTAGGGAAGAGCCTTTTTGCAATCATACCAATATATGTTGTGGGTTTATAATTAGTACCAGAGAAAAAACTCCGAGTGGGCATGTAATTTGATTCACTATATTGGTTTTCTTTAGAGGATTTAGTCGTGTGGTTGTAGGGTTATTAGAGACAATGAGATCAACTGTTTTAATTTTTTTATAATGTATGATGACCTTAATTTGTTTATTATTAGAAATGGGTCTAACATTTCAATCTATTAATTTTTGGTGTTTTGTTTCATCATTTTTCTCATTATTACGCAGTTGGTTGCAATAATATAAGTTAATAATTTTATGCTTATTTTGACGTACACAATTATTATTCAGTTTATCAATTTTGTCAGAGATATTTTAAAATTTATTGAGATGCGCATTAATTTGCTGAACAATGGCGGAGTTAAGAAATTATTGTAAGTAAATTTTTATTATTAATTTTTATGTTAAGGTTATGAAATTCTTTATAGAACATGGCTTTGGAACTAGATATCAATTGTGTGATTTAATTTTTTTTTTATAACTGCTAACTTATATCTTTGGGGGCTTTCCATATTATAATTAAGAACACTCGATTTAATGCTAGTTAGTTTCGTATATAGATAAGTAGTCGATCTATTTTTTTTAGAATCAATAAATAAATCAAAGAATAAAATTTTATTATTAATATTAAGTTCTCTTGTAATTTGATTACCATTTTTAGCTAAAATGAAATTTCCTTGTACGTATCTTACATATATAGGGGTTTCATTTTTGTCATTAATTATCTTCTTTTATCTAAATGTGCCATATAATATTTAGAAAAGGACATCCGATCTCAATACCATCTATTTGAATATAAATATTACCTAGGGTCTCATGAAAATGCACTTGCGTGATGAATGCGAATAACATGTTTTTCATATACTGGATTTAATATTGATTATTGAGAGAGTAATATGATTGTATACATCACGAATAATGATGTAAGTCGTTTCATGGACGGGAAAATTAGTAAATAATTTTTGTACATCCAAAGATATGATTTTTGATTGTTTGGTTTTACAGAACGGAGAGTTTGTATAGATTCATTTGTGGAGTTAATAACATACTTTATTCAGACATACGGAGTAATTAATTTTTTAAGGGTTAATTAAAGGTTATATACTGGTTTGGGTATTTGTGAAATGATAGTACGGCGGGGATGATGTCTTTTATGGATTTTGACATTTCCATAAAAGTAACCAGGTTGATAGTCTCCTATAATCTTTTGAATTTCACAAAATCCTGTTTCAGCATTCTTAGCAGTAATAAGCTTATTTATATGTTTTTTTAAGTTGGGAGGTGGAATTATTACTTAGTTTTTGGTAATTTATTGTGATCGTCCAAAATGGCCTGTAATTACTTTAATAGCCTGAAAGTATATTAATAAAACAATTCCTTTCCTGGATGCGTTTATTGATTCCAGCACACATAGGTTTACTATTTCTCTCTATACTAAACCAACCAGTATCAACTTGTTTCTGATAAATTATAATTGATTTCTTGGAACTGCATTACAAATTTACAACCTGAGTCTGCTATTCGGTGACCGTTATCGTCGCATAGCAATGTTTTATGTCAACTCAAGAGAATATCATCTTTGATTGTGAATATGTTTATGCTCATACCTCTAAAAACATTGTTAAGATCGCTCAAGTGAGCCAAATAATTAGAAATAGCTAAGGAAAAAAATATTAATATGGTGGACAAATTTTTATCTATATTCACAAAAAATTAAAGCAAAAATACGACATTTATAACGATTCATGATTGAAAATAATAGACATTCTTTGTTTGTTATATTTAACAGTATCTATCTATCTATCTATCTATCTATCTATCTATCTATCTATCTATCTATCTGGTCGGGTGCCCCTGTTATACTCCTTGGGCTTCTAGACAAGGTACAGCGATGGGTCTGTAATGTGATCGATACCGACTTAGCAGACAGCCTGCAGTCTCTCTCTCACCGGCTCGACATGGCTTCCCTGTGTCTCTTCTGTAAGTACTTTCACGGCTTCTGCTCTGATGAACTTAGATCACTAGTGCCCACTAAGTTCGAATTTGCACGGTGAAACCCATAAAATGCAACCGCAACTTCTACTCCAACTTCTACTCCTTTCTTTTCTCGCATTTCCCGACTGTGGAATTCTCTTCCACATGACTGCTTCCCCGACGGCTACAATCTCCAGGAGTTTAAATGTAAGATCAATAGACACCTCCTAACAAACTAAATTCCATTCTTTCAAACACTCTTAAAACCCAACTATCTATCACCCCCCCCTTCTGACATTTCCTATATCTAACCACTCTTCCTATTTACCTCCCCCTATGTAGCCCCAAGCGCAATAGTGGCAGTGGAATGCTTTGCTTGGGGTGAAATGATTAATATATATATATATATATATATATATATATATATATATATATATAGTTCTCAGTCCGTAAACGGAGAGGATAATCTAACAAGATTTCCTTAATATAAATTATTAATAGGTAAATCCATATAGAGAGCTCGGTGGGTGTTAACCGCAGCGATATGAAATTTATAAAGGAAAACTCAACACGTCATATTAGTTATAAACTATAGTTCATTTCAATGAGCTTAATTAGCTCATATCATCAGACTCTTTTACAATATTTCCTCCATCTGGAATAAAATATTGTGAAAGAGTCTGATGATATGAGCTAATAAAGACCATTGAAACGAACTATAGTTTATAACTAATATGACGTGTTGAGTTTTCCTTTATAAACTATATATATATATATATATATATATATATATATATATATATATAAAAGTGCAAAGCTGAATACTATTAGGCACGGTAAAAACGAAGTAAACGCTTTCGCTTCTGCTCTTCAATGCTCATTTAGATGAATTCCCTCAGTATTACCTGTCAGATAAACTCAGTTTAATAAATCTCGATGCAAAACCAGATTATCATGTTTTTACTAATTTTTTATGCAACACAAACCACAAGAAAAACTCAGTGTAGACAGTTACTGAATGATGTTCTTTTACATGCGTAAGACTATTGCATCATTTGAATTGTATGAGGTTATTGTATGCGCAGAGTATATACAGGAGATATATGATAAGTTGTTAAGTTTGTAAAAATCGGAGAAGATATCCCTAGGCAGTTTATTCCAGAAAGTGGCGTTTCTTGGAAAGAATCACTCTGAGTAGATCATCTTTCTTATCATTAGAATAAGAAAGGAATGGGGACGGTTCACCCCAAGGCTAATGTTCTTTAGAACAGCTGCAGGAATTTTTCCGAAACAGTAGCCTTCATATTGTCATGGCTTTTGATGAATTTGGAAATTACCCGTGCCGTGACAGATTTATTACAAATGCTGTTTCCCTGGGAGAGAGGAAGTAAGGTCAAAATTGTTCTGATGGTCTAACGTGGAATCAGAGGCAAATTTCCTTGCACCATTTTTTTCATCTCTTGTTTTTTTCTTTTCCTTGAACTGACTGTGTATACATTTGTGCTTTTACAATTGATTTTCAAAATCGAATAACTCATTCTGTTTTCCTTCTTGATATAATCTACACCAAATTCAAACTGATTTTTCTCTAATTGTATTATTAAAAATAAATGTAAGAAAATAAGTTTGGTTCTACTATATAAATAAATGTCTAACACGTTTAAATTTTACGTATAGTACATTGTGGTGGAATTGTGCCAGTTTATTGCGGAAAATAATTATTTTTATTTTACAATGGGTACGAATACTCAGGTAATATGCAGTGAAATGCTTCATTTATCATGTTTAAGTTTGTGTTTGAGCAGTGTTTAATGGCATATCAACATCTATGGTGTATTTAATGCAAAAAGCTAGTGTTTTAAGGTATTTTTTAATGTTCAGTTATAGTGATTTACTCAGACTTTGATTAATTTTTGATTTTAGAAACTGAAGATAGGTTCTAGTTTTGTATTCAGAAATGTATGTATTGATGGTAATATTTTTTCATTTAAAAGTTTATTATGGCAATAATTCTTTTTCATCAAAACTGTATTTTTGATAATATTTATTCCTCAAAAATGTATATTTTTCTATAAACGTATATTTTAATACTTCATAGTGTCTGAAACCAGTTTGGGGGTTATTATTTGCCCATAGCTTGGACCCTAACAGGTGCTACCACCCCGGGTCAGGTTGAACCTGGAAACAACAGCAATTAAAAGGTGGTTCCATGCTCCTCACTACCTTCCAATCAGAGACCATGCTCTGATGCAGTTTACTCAGGGCCGTCATTTACCATGTAATGAGATGTAAATTCTACATTTAATCTTCAGAGAAGACACTATAAACTAATTTAACCATTACTTTGATAGAGTTTAGGGGAAATAATTACAACACCTGGGCACATGAGAACATAATTGAAGTTTAAATGTGTGAAATGTAAAAAAAGAAAAAAACAAAAAATACTAAGCGTTGAAAATAAAAAAGGCATATTAAATGCGCATGTTCTTAAGAAGCCAGAATTAAAGTGTCATACGTGATACACACTTTGGACGATCATGTCTCGAATGTGCAGAAGATATACTGTATTTAGCAAAATTTTGTTTTGGTATGTCAGATGAAATAAATTGCAAACTTAAATGTCCGCTTATTTCTAATAAAATCCGTTCTGTACTCACGGATAATCTTTCGCGTATTATAATTGAAAGGTTTAAGAAATTCTCTGTGATTGACTTTGACAGCTGATTTTATTATCGATTCCTCGGTGTTCCCAGTCATTTTCAATCTTCTTCCGAGACCTTCATTAGGGGTGTAATTTGTGGTAACTAAAGCTAACCGCAAATCTGTGTTGCTAAAAATTACTGTAAATTAGTGGCTTTGAATGTAACGGTTGACAGATTGCTTAGCGTTCATTGGAACATAAAAATTATCGACAATAAAAAAATGTGTTGTGTTGTAATGTAATGATTATGCATGTATTAAAGGATGAAAAAAACGTTTTATAAACATTTTAGAACATTTTTGTAGTATTCATAGCTAACTCTGTTAATTGAAGGTTTAATTTTTTATATTTCTTCGTGTATCTGTAGTTAATAATAATAATAATAATATATATATATATATATACATATATATATATATATATATATTGTAATTTTTCTATCACTTTGTTTATAAAGTCATTATATCATTGATCAAACAATTTCTTGTTTCAGAACAATACTGTACTTATTCATGTGTTTATTTATTTTCAAATAAATCCGGAAAATGATTTATTTAGAGAATATAAGATGAATTCATGGTTATCTCGAAAATTTTACGTAGATGTAATTTGGGAATATGCTTGTATGTGTACCAATATTTTTCAATCAAAAATGTAAATTAGGTTGAATTCAAAATTCATTTATTTGAGCAAAATATTTTTACTGTTTAAGTTATATTGGAACAACAGTTATAAATAAAAAATTGTAATTAATTAAATTTTAGCCAAAAAATATAGAAAGCCATCAATTCATCCTTAGATTCATCAGTACTTTTTTTAAGGAACTTTAAAATTTGCAGCTTTTCATTCACACAGAGAGGGCAGATATCTTAGAACGATTTACAGGTTATTGTTTTTTCCACAATTTTCCCTTTAGTTTGTGTTTTTGTTTTTTGTATCATTGTTTGTTTTCGGTACTTTTTATTTTTTGAAAAAAGATAAATGCAAATACCAACGCTGTTTACAAGTTTTCTGCGTAGGTCCAATATACATTTCTTTAATAATTGGGATTTTATTTGATGACATAGAAAATTGGTACATAATCAAAATTTTTAGACACTGATTTTCCAGTGGCCAATTGTTATAATATATGAAATAATATAAATTTCTATTATTGTTATTTTCATCATTTGGGTAATTATTAATACTTTGGTTCAGGTGCAAATTTAATATTTTATTATGTTTATTATTAATAATAGAATCTACTTTAAAATTAGAAAACCTTTAAAATTATATTAAAATGGCTAACCACGCACGAAAAGATAAGGCAAGGAACCTGATATAAAAAAGGAGTCAAATAAAATAAATCAAACCCTACAACGGTGGTGATGTCTGGCGAGAGTGCAAAAAAAATAAGTTAGCCTTAATATTATTTTCAGGACTAAAAATGATACTAAATAAACATCTGAAGTGATGTCCGGAGGTAATCACACCAGAAAATATAGTTTAGGCTCATATAAATCTTGATGAAAGTGTTTAAGATCATTCGAAAAACTCTTCCTTTATTTTGAAAATTTCAGTTATTGTAGATTTGCATTCGCGCTTTCTTAAACATCCCTGCTTAACTCTTGAGAACGTTGGAAAATCACTTGAAGATACCGAAGTTTGAAACTAAGTTTGAATAAATAAAAGTTTTCCAAATGAGAAATATAAAAAAATCTTTATTATATATGTGTATTGATCAATTTTAATACAACTATTCACTGGTCTAATATAATCATGACAGCAAGTAGTTAACAGAAATTATATATATATATATATATAGTGTATCGAGACAGCAGATAATTTTCTAAATATATATTATTAAATATAAGAGACAATGAATGTCTATTATGTTTAATCATGAGCCCTTCTAAACATTGTATTTTGGCTTTAAGTTCAGGTTAAAATAAAGACAAAAATTCTTTAACATTTGAATATTTATTTATTAAGTTGGTTCAAAGATTTCGGCTCACATGTGCCATCTTCAGAGAGATTATAAGGACGTTAATATAAAAACATCCACCATCAAAAACGATTTTGACATAAAATTTGCTAAGCAACAATGACAGTTACCAAAAATAGCAAACGCAGACTGTAAATTTGTTGCTGAGCAAAGTTTTCGGTCAACAGAGGATAAAATCGTCTTTAACAACTTATCCAAACGTTGGAGAATCTTTTGTCTTTAGTTTCACCTGAAATTAAAGCCAAAATACGATCTTTAGAACGGCTCATGATTAAAAATAATAGTCATTCATTTTCTCTTATATTTAACAGTATATGTTTAGAAAATTATCTGCTGCCTCGATGCATTAATATATATATATATATATATATATATATATATATATATACAGAGAGAGAGAGAGAGAGAGAGAGAAAGAGAAGTGAGAGAGAGAGCGAGAGAGAGATTTGGGCATCAACTTTCTTTTAAAGGTGTTTCATTAAATCAGGCCTAGTAGGAAGATTTAATTAATATTTTATAAATTTTTATCGGCATCCTAGCATTTACTTTTTAGTAGGATTTAGGAAATATAAGTTATGTCCATAATCTTTATTTTACAAAGTGCTTTCTGATATCTCTATGGCTATTTTCATTGGTGTTTTGTTTTGGGTGTTGTTATATCTTCCAGAGGTTTTACTTTTACCCTGTAATTATTTTGTGTTGCTTTTCAAAATTATGAAAAAAAAATTCTTAATTAGTACAAAACCGAGAATGATAGGATGCTGGCTTATATTTATAATAAATAAATAAATAAAAAGAATATATATATATATATATATATATATATATATATATATATATATATATATATATATATTAAAAATCGCCTGATCAACTACACTCATGGTACAAACCTGGGTAGCAAAATAACTCGTTTAAAAATGGAAAATATTCAAAAGTTCTACAATATAATTGTATAGAACACATTTTAATACAGATGTGTACTGGTCTTACCCTATTAGGACCAAAAACTAAGTATTAAACAATCAATATATACATACATATATATATATATATATATATATATATGTGTGTGTGTGTGTGTGTGTGTGTGTGTGTGTGTGTGTGTGTGTGTGCCATATAGAATCCAGCACATACCTCTCTGTCTTAAAATGTTTCTTCTTGAAGCAATGCAACTTCGGATGTACTGAATATGACTCACGTTCAACACGTCTGTATTTTGGAAACAGTCCAAACGAAATGGTTCTTTGTGTGTAAAGAAAATATCCCTGATGAAACGCAGAACAAACAATTTAGAGATCAACTGCCCAGTATTCAGCTTCGAAGTTTTACACAAAGCACCAAAGCCTTCACATTAAACATGCCTGTTTCTTGTAGACGTGACCATGAAAATACTCAAATTTCCTTTCTATTTCTTCACAATACCATTTAACATGAGAATACGTGTGAGCATGTGAGATTGTCGACTTATTTTACTTTCACAATTTGCTTATTCTTTTCTAAATAAAGGATGTTGTTAAACATCTTTTCATATCTGATGAAGGCTCATTATTATTATTATTATTATTATTATTATTATTATTTGCTTTGTTATGTTTTGGGAACATTATACAGAATTATTATTATTATTATTACTTATTTTCTCGATGATACTTACGTATTTTCAAGGGTTTCCCACATATTCCCGCGTTATATTTGCACTTAACCATAATCCTTTCCTGTGCAGATTTCCTATTTCCAGAAATGTTGTAATATCCTAGAAGCTATCAATTAGTGAGTATTTAAACAAAGAAATCGGATAGTATTTATGCTTATTGACTGAATGTCCACAATTTCGATTATAAGAAAATCAAGAACTTTATCATGTTCATTATACATGCATTATTTTATTTATTTTTCAGGTTGTTCTAATTGAATAATTAAGTTCATCAATCCAGTTTCACGTCGATAATAGAAACAGTTCATGATTTATGTATGCACAATTATACAACGAATGAAAAATATATCAATTTTAATTTGAAATTGCAACCTTACCTCTTTTCTACATGGTACCGAAAAAAAGCATACTCATGTTATGAGCCACTTGAAATCATTCACGAATAACATCATTTCAAATCGTATTTTCATTTAAGTTGATTTAATATTTAAAAAAATGCGGATGTGCCTTGTGGTACAGTGGATTTCGACTCGGAATAAGAAATTGGGGTTGCCGAGTTCAAACTCCAGTTGAATTCCTTGCATTCACTTACGAACAAATACCCTTGGGAAAGGTATTAATCGGTCTCTTCCCTCCAGTTATAATAAGAAGGATTGGGTTCTATAGCCTTGGCTGGCAACCGGTGTTCTGCGGGATAATCTTCTGCTCAGTCACTCATGTCTCTTTCGATTCGAGACATGATCGCCCAAAGCGTGTATCAGATATGGCTCTTAAATGACTGTATGACTAAATGTTCAAAATGAAAAAAGTATGTTTGTAGAAATGTATGAAAATTATCGCAATGCCTCAAAGAATGAACCAGCATTAAAATGCTAAACTGAACATAATATCAAGGTATTTTATTGAGTTAATCCATCACTGGAGACGCATAGACGGAAAACTTTTTTAAAAAAGAAGCTCAATGAAACTACTTAAGTTTTCAGTTTTTAACCAAATAATCAAAACTGTTTAAGCAGTGTTGAAGTGTCGATTCATCCATGTGAATTTCCAGCATGTGAATTTAATACAACTGGTCGTATTACAGTAACAATAAGCTATCATTAACAAATTTAAAATTAAATTAATATTCAATATTATAAATACTTACTGTTTGGTAATACAACATCGATTGACGAAAATCATTTGCTACAACACAATGAAGAATGAGAATAATAATGAAAAAAATACAAACTAATTTCCAACATAAGAATATCCCAATATTTCTTTTTTCAATGCCTAATATTAAACAAACACAGTACTCAGTAGTAATAAGTTTAATAGTTTTAAAGCTACATCAAGATTAATGGTTCCAGAAAGTTGATAAACTTGAGAACAGTTGAACAAATATAACGCATGGAATATTCCAGATATTACAGATATAGCAAAAAGTAAAAGCATTACCTTGCTATAAAATTAAGTTCCCCAATGATAAAAACATTAGTGTATTAACAGTTTAAAAAACCTATAGACCATATGTGGACTGGAAATGGAGAGATAAGCATAAAAAAAGAATAGTTTCAACATTGGTTCATTCTCAAAAAACGTTATTGAACAATATCTACGAAGCTTTATGTTAAATCGTATTCCTCCAAATAACTTAAATATTGTTCATAACAATAGCAGCGATACTAAATACATTTTATGGCCTTTAATATTCCTAAATGTATAAATAAAATTATTTTCTCTCATTTTAGTATTTCTTATATTCTATATGCTAATGTGTACGGTTCATTTTATTTTCTCGTACATTAGGCAATGCTAAAAGAGTTAGTAGTTAATCGAAATTTATTTGCGGTAAGGATAATCTAAACAATATATCATATGCAGTTGACACTATTTTGAGACATTTTCAGATGAGAAACTGTAGAAACCAATATGATAATAAAGAAAATAATTAAAAACAATTAAGTCTTAAATCTACGCAGACGGAATACAAACATGAAACAACGTTGGAAATGCAGAAAATATGGCGGTAATTATATGTAATTTCGATACTATTCTTTGGAAGTGAATGCTATTTTTTTTTCATCTGTATTTAAATTTGATTTGAAGAAAGAGAGACATAGATCTATAGAATGATTGCCCCGAGTATTCACTCCTGAGATTTCCTAGCATTCAATGTCATATAGGAAAACCAATCCATAGCACTTGGTCTCTCTGCATCTTTTTTTTAAATTTTTTACTTAGAAGTGTTATATATTCAAAGATAAAGCTTCTTGATAGATAAAAAGACGCGTTTACTTTGAAACAGGAAAATATTAGATGAAAATTCATGGACACATAATAAGGAAAGATTTGTTAGAAAATCGAACACACAAGGGATATTTTGTGAGCAATAAGGACAGAACGATATAGTGAATAATCTTCCTAACAAACTTGTCTAAATGCATGGTATTATAGCAAATGGGAAATATATGTAAAAATGCATAAGTGTAAAGTAATTTTAAGGAGTGATAATGAAAAACCATTATCTCAAAATGTATAAAGAAACTCGGAATATAGAAGATGTATGGGTTTATATGAATAAGACAGGTTGCTTTACATCACTGCATAGTCACAAATCCTCCTTCTAGAGAAGTAAACTGAGAAAACCAGTGTGAAGAATGTTATGTGTAGATTTTATTGAAAATCGAACAAAAAAGTTGCCCATATTTAGAATCAAAAACAGTTGAAATTTCAGGAACACATAATAATCATGTAGTGCTTGAAGAATTTCTTACCCACTGAAATAAGAGAAGCGAAAATGATCAGAAGTAAACGGGAAATGACACCTCGGACGAACTTAAGTCACTGGTGCCTCCGCAACAGGTGTTTACTCGTGCAACCAGATTGGCAACTGGGTCCCACACATTCACAGTTAGATTAGCCAAATGCAGACGACAATTCTACTCCTGCAGCTTCTTCTCTCGCACTTCCTGCCTGTGGAACTCGCTCTCATATTCTTGCTTTCCTGATGGATACAACCTCTAAGAATTTAAATGCGATGTCAATACTCATCTATTAACCACTGGATTCTAGCTCTCTCCCCACCCCGTATATCCTTCCCTTTCCCTCCACCTATGTAACTGTCACCACACCTGCATTCTCATCTTTCTATTGCTCTTTTCGAACTACTCCTCACTTTCTTCTAATTAATCTTTTTACAGTTATGTAGCCCCCTGCACATCAGTGGTAGTTCCGCCTTGCTCGGGGTGAAATGATTAAAAATAAATAACTAGCTTATTTAGATAGATGTCAGACCAAAAAACGAAGACAAAATATAAGTAGACAAATATTGATAAATGTAGTAAAGGATATGATTTTGTGGAGAGCCGTGATGGCCGATGGCACATGGAAAGAGAAGAAGAAATAAATCAAAATAAATATGTTTTTTTTGTACGAAAGTTGTAACTAGTACAATTTCATCCTGGGTATTTTTATAATCGTTTAACCCCCAGCAAGGCAGGAATGCTACTGGTGCGCAGAGGGTTATAGTGAAAGAATAAATATATACAGGGTATGTCGCAGAAAGGTTACGAGATCGATGGGAATCAGTTAGATAGAAGATAGCAATTGACGTTTCATTTTAACTTTTGGCGATTCTAGCTATCATAGAAGGAAGAAAATAGTCGAGAATTCCACAAATTCCACAAATGTAAATTGCAGGAAAAGAACATTTTAGAGTAGAAGATATAGTTATCTTTAACTACATCGACGGTAAAAGGGTGGGGCATTGATTCTAAAGGTAAATACATGTGGTCTGAGTGAAAGGGAATAAGGCTCCGCCGAACAGTTGACATGATTTTAGTTGTAAAATGAAAAAGGGAAGCAAGATCACGTTGGTGCGAAAGTGACTGAGGGCGGTTGCCAAATCAGGATCGATCATATTGCAGATTGGATTTTTCGAGAACATCAAGATGAATAGCAGGAGCACCTGATATATTATGGCAACAGTATTCAATTATGGAATAATCGTTGACTTGTAAAAGAGCAAAATTAATTCTTAGGAGAAAAACAAATCTCGGCCCAACACAGCTACCCATTCTTCGTAGCATTAGATGCAGCTATGGATGATATGTAGTCTTTTAAGTGTAGGTGGGTTGAAAAAAGTGAGGCCACGGAGGCACAGTGTGTTGCCCTCCATGAGACTAGTGCCATCCATTGTGATAGTAGGCAGGAAAGCTTTTCTGTGATAGACTAGCAATACAGCCCGGCGTTGATCGGGTGTAATGAAAGCTTTAAAACTAATCCATGGTCCAGGAGGTCAGACTCTTTATACGTTGGGAGGAAAAACTAAAAAGCAAGTGTTGTTTCCAGTTAAAGCGAAACCGTAGACTGGAAGAAAAGTGAATGGATCCTCTGAGTAAATGGTATCATGGCTGAGACTAAGAACTACAATTATATCTACTTAGAGCCAAACCCGAAGCGAAAACTAAAATAAAAGAGTTGAAAAAATACAGATATACAGGCAGATAAACAGACACAAACAGAAACATCTTGCCTTATATATATATATATATATATATATATATATATATATATATATATATTATCGATTTTCTGCAGTATTGTAAGGACTGCAACCTTGAAACTTCTGAAGATCCTTTCTTATGTCTTTGTCTATGAGTGTTTCAAATTTGATTAAAATCGGACCATTCCTTCTAAAACCCGATTTTTTCGATTATCTATTTTCTATATTTATCAGTGGTACCTCGACACAAAACCGAGCTAAGAATACTTGCAGACGCTTATAGTAAAACTGTGTAAATTTTCAAGAAAATCGGTTCAGCCGTTTTGGAATCTATAGGTAACGGACACACACAGACACACAGACAAAGTTCCATATACAAATAAATTTAGATTATATTAGATAAAGAAGGGAAACTTCATTTTAAAGTCCTCTAAGATATTTTCGAATCCATTTTAACACAGATTGAAGGTAATTTTGAAGTTCAGCAGCAAGGTTTACTTTGTCAGCCTTGTAGATTTAATTTTTAAATAGGAGTAAATAGATGCCTATTTGGGAACTGATTACATCAGGAAAATCCTTGATGATGATCAGAAAAAAAGTGTATAACATGGGGAAGTGTCTTGAGGAAAGGAAGCATTCGAATGGAAGGATCTGGAAACTTGCTCATTCAAAACAACATTAGTATCACTAATTTATAGTAAAGACTGGATTAAATCGAACAAGAGTCTAGATATACAGAAACACTGGTGATAGCAGAAAAGGCCAGCATGCCAAACCCTGTCAAATGCTTTAGGACAACAAATTATATCCGGCAGCAAGGGCTCTAAACGGGAGGTTTTGAGAAGGTAAAACCCCTTGTTAAGGTAGGTAGTTGCAGTTAGGGTACCAGCTATGGGCAAATAGTGAACTGACAATCTGTTCTGGAAAATGAAAATATGTAAATATAATACAAACAAAAATCAGCGATAAATTTTCAGAGTAAATAGAACAAATTACCAGCAATACATTATTTGAAAAATGCCAGCAAAATATTTTGGGAATAATTATTTGGCATTACATAAGATGTTGATATGCCGTTAAACAAACAAACCAAACCAAACCAAACAACAATTTCAAGGATGGTGAAACTTACGTGGATGTTACATCAAAAGATGTTTTGAAAAACTGAAATAAAAACGAATCTACTAACTCAAAAAACTCTTTGTAGATACATCGCGTTCATTGGATCAATGCAATCATTGGCACAATGAATTGATCTATGAAAGATCGAATAACGTACATGCCAAAATATAGCGTTGAAAAAATATTGATATAAACTATCAAAGATGTCTGATTATATATATTTTAAATACTCACTCCTTCAGGGTCTAGGTAGCATAGTTCTTCTGATGTATTGTCTCTTCATTATCTGTGCACAGCTACGTCTTCTTGGCAAGGATAACATAATGCTTTTGTATTGAAAATGGTCTTTCATCTAAATTAGCTCTCATTTAGGGTTAGATAAACTAGACAGTTATTTAACATATGTGCAGGCGTACATTAGACCAATAAATAGCATCTTGAATTGGGAAATGGGGGACCGGGTTCGAATTCAAACAAATTCGTTACAATCATTACGTGTTTAAAAATGCATGGATCTTTCTGTTGCTATGTGTATATATATATTTATAATCGTTTCACCCCGAGCAAAGCATTCAAATGCCACTATTTCGCAAGGGGTTACATATGGGGGAAAGTGATGAGAAAGGATGGTTAGATATATGAAATGTCAGAAGGAGGGTGATAGACGAGTAAGAATACCGAGAATGAGGGTTGGGTAGATGGTGAGAGTGTTGGGAGAATAGATGCAAGTTAGTTTGATAGGAAATGTCTATTGACCTTACATTTAAACTCCTGGAGATTGCATCTGTCGAGAAAACAGGCATGTGGAAGGGAATTCCACAGGCGGGAAGCGCGAAAAAAGAAACTGTTGGAGTAGAAATTACAGTTACATCTTATATGTTTCACTGTAAAAGGGTGGGACCTAGTTACTAATCTAGTATCTCGTGCAAATTCGTAACTAGGCGGCACCAATGATCTAAGTTAATCGGAAGAGAAGCCGTGAAAGTATTTATAGAGGATGCACAGGGAAGCCACATCACGTCGGTGAGAGAGTGGTTGCTGCCGGACTGCCCATTCAGTAACGATCACGTTGTATTTTGTCAAGAAGCCCAAGGAGAGTAGCAGCGGCACCCGACCAGATTCAATACACTGGCGGATGGTAGATTTATATATGTGCAGGCAAAAGAGATTTATAGATGTGATGGGTAACATATTAATGAAAATTATAACTGTGAATTCAAAATAATTCAAACTCTGAGTTAACTATGGGTTAGCTTCATCAACCTGCAATAAAACAAGTATAGCAACTACGGCTTGAAGATCAGTTAAATCAGGGTGGGATATCTCAAAAATTGAGAAACCTCTGTGTCTGAAGTTCTTTAGATCGGTTTTCATACCAGGAACCCATTTGTTGGAGGAATATAAATAGATGCGCGTATGACGCAATTGTAACAGTCGAGACCGGCGCTAAAATCTGAATCCTCGTTAGCATTTCTTTTAAAAAAGAGTATATTTTATACACAATGTCTGTTAAAAAAATATATTTTATCTGAGAAAATCAGACAATTCACAGAAAAATACTTGTGCAATATATTAACTTGAACGAGGGTGAAGTCAGCAAAGAACAAGTGTGATTGACATATATATCCGCCCGTAGATGATATCAACAGGTGCAAAAACGAAAAAGGATACAAGCTACGACCGGATTAAGACTAATGGACCACCGTCGGTGAATGACAGATATACCCAGCAGGTAGAGGACGTTAACGAAGCGATGAGACAAAATACCAAAAATGCGTTGAAATTTTAAGGATATATACAATTTGAAAGTTTTGGTTAAACAAAAAGAAGTCCCGCTGGCTTAAGGTTCCTTACGGTTCCTTCCTATGTGCGATCTGTTTCTGGATGCTCCGCAAAAGCGTCGCTGACAAAGAATAAAAATGTAGAATTTTATTTGATGTATATGCGTTCCTTGTTGTTTGTTCAGATCCAGCAGCGTAATAACTTCTTCTATGTGCTGTGACCCTTTGGGACGTAGGTGATCATGTCAAGACACATATTTTTGATGTCACTAATTGAGAGGGGTGTCTCTTCTAAATATTACCACTAAGCATGTCTCTTCTAAATATTACCACTAAGATTCTCGACTATAATTCTACCCACAGGCTTCAGGCGAAAATAAAAGACGAAAAACAACAACAACAAAAAAAAAAAAAAGCACCAAAATGGAAGCACGGTCATTAAATGTAAAAATTATTATTCTGCAATTCTATTTCTAAATACACCCCCGCATCATTTCATCTTTAAATTTATTTCAGTTTATAATAATCACTTCCGTAAGATTTTTTTATTATTTTTCTTTTCTTAATAGATAATATTGAGTAGAAATATATTTCAAAATTTCAAAGGTATACATTTTATAAAAGAGTTTGTGTGTCGTAAATCTATTAAGAACGTCTATCCATTCAATCGAATATTGTGTTTCATCGATTAAAAAAATGCAATCTTACTGAATTTAGTGAAAACTCTCACAATTAAACAAGCTTTTATACGAAGCCATCTCGTCTAACTTTTCTGTTAATGCACATTTTAATCACTTAATGGGCATATCTGAAACGTGCTCGCGCAAGTTGAAACCAAGATGCAGTTTCAACTGAAAAAGCGATCTCCAGTATCTGAAGCCAAATAAATTCAAGAAATTTCAAACATAAGCAACAATTTTTGATGAAATAGAGAAGAGCCACAGAATTAAAAAAAATAACGTAAAAAAAGGACAATATGGCTTTCTGAATGGATTCCATCGTGATGAGTATTCTGGCACGTGAATTTCATATTCTCCATTGAAATTATTTCGATGAGTTGCGAGATGGCATGGGATAGATTCTAAATTGACGGGAAATGATTTAATGGATTCCACAAAGTTTTGTTGAATCACATCAGAAGAGCTGATATTAAGAGTTTCGAATATTGAGAGAGTGCGGGTTCGTGGCTCGATAACGCAATTATAAATACTAAGGCAGAAACATGCTCATATATATATATATATATATATATATATATATATATATATATATGTATATATATATATATAAACTTTACATAAATGTGCACCAATATTGGTGGCCACGATTTTCCCTATAGATATCAAAGTATCATAACTATGAATGTAGATATACATCTACTAGCAATATAGCCCGGTGTTGCTCGCGTGTAATGAAACGTTTAAACCTAATCCATGGTCCTGGAGCTCAGACTTTTGGTGAGAATCGGATAAAAATTGTGGATTTGTATAAAGGACATGCAGACAGATAAACAGACACACACACAAACATCTTGCCTTTTATATATATATATATATTATCGATTCTCTGCATTATTGTAAGAACTGCAACCTTGAGACTTCTGAATATCGTTTCTGATGTGTTTGTCTATGAGTGTATCGAATTTGATTAAAATCGGACCAGTACTTCTATAACAGGATTTTTCGATTATCGAATTTCAATATTTATCGGGGGGTATCGCGACACAAAACGTAGCTAAGAACACTCGCAGACGCTCATAGTACAAGTGTGAAAATTTTCAAGAAAATCGGTTCAGCCGTTTCTGAGACTATAAGTAACGGACACAGACACACACAGACACACACACAAAGTTCCATTTATAAATAAGTTTAGATATCTATGTATCACAATGTATGTATGTTTTTGTTTCAAATATTTCACCGAAAGGAAGAGATAATATCACTGCAGAAGTGTTACATGGAGTGAAAGACAATAAAAATAATTTAGTTAGAAAAACTAGCGTAAAGGAAAATAATGCAACACGGCACAGGCTGATAGGATATATAACGAATGATGATGCATTTAAATTGTAATGTTCATAGCTGACAAGAAAGCAAGAAATCGGATGAGGTGCGAGAAAATAAACAATTAAATTCAAAACTAAGCTAATTTAACAGCACAACAGTGACACCACTTTGAACGAGAATTTTACCTATCTTAAAATATATAAAACATTATTTTTGAAAAACCCGGGTTTATTTTACAAACAGGATAGGATAATTTTTATATTATATTCTTGATCCCAATAATCTTGATAGTTTGTCATTTCTATATTCTTTTATGACAGTGAATGCTTAAAAGTTTCCTTGCAGAAATATTGTTCTACAGATTAATGCTGGAGTGCCATGAAGGGAGTGTGTCCACAATCTAAAAGACCGTGTTTCTCAGATGGTATCAATAATTTCCAAACTACAATTATATACATAATGTCCGCAAAGTCCGTTTGCACTTTCAAAAATTCACAAATACAAATTAATTTATAAATTATCAACGACGGTGCACACGAACTTTATGGACACCCACCCACTTTCTCCCTCTCTCTCTCTCTCTCTCTCTCTCTCTACATATATATATATATATATAGTATCACCCTCCACACAAAAAAAATCCAACTGTCAAAGAAATATCACAATGTCAATAAACCCCAGCTAACACCCCTAACAAAACTAAATAAATATAAAGGAAAAGGATTTCCAGTACCTTCCATTTCGCCTGAAGAGGCATTGGGGATCCAATGCCGAAACGAACGTGCCTTCGTCGCAATTATATATTGAGAAATTATGTACATGTTCTAAAGTATAATTTATATATATATATATATATATATATATATATATCACTCTAACCGTACTGATGAGCTCTGATACAGCGAAACAGATCTGTCTGCGGATGACTATTTACGCTCTCACACCATGATTGAGCACTATGGAAGAATGGGTGACTTTGAAAAACAGTAGCTACTCTGGCATGTACGCATCGCTCATTCACGAATGAATTAGTGCACTCTGGCTATTGGGCGTGTATAATAACAATATACATGCTAAAAAGTCTGCCTTCTTCTACTGTGCGCCCATGGCCCAGTGGTAGAACCGCCACTTCGGTCGGGTTTCAATCCTGGGTTAAAAGCAATCGGAGTCTAACCGTACTGATGAGCTGTGATACAGCAAAACAGATCTGTCTGCGGATGACTATAATATGCATATATATATATATATATATATATATATATATATATATATTTCGAAGAGCAATTTGGCAAAGATATGCTTGTAATAATTCAATTATTATGAGTTGGCACACTGCTTATTTTAATGACCTTTTCACTTGATCATTCTAAGTATCTAATTATATATGTATGCATATATATGTGCATGTATATGCATGTATGTATTTATTTACAATACATTAAACAATACACAAATAGCTTTATAACATTTTCTAGCACAAAATTATTTTAATTACCAGGAAGAAAACTCATATATATATATATATATATATATATATATATATATATATATATATGGCTCATTCAGTACTTAATTAAACCACTCTAGCTACTGGCGCATGATACATCACACCGCGAAAAGTCTGCCTCTTTCTACCGAGCTCCAATGCAGAATCGCCGACCGACGCCAATTCGGTCGGGTTTCAATCCTGGGTAAAAGGAATCGGATGTCTAACCGTCCTGATGAGCTGTGATACAGCGAAACAGATCTGTCTACGGATGACTATATATATAATTCGTAAAGGAGTTATTTTGTAATCTAGTTTTCTAGATTTCGTTGACTCTGAAAGAGTTTTTTCGCGAGCCAGGTTTCTATCTTTCAGAGTCAACGAAAGCTAGAAACCTGGCACGCGAAAAAACTCTTTTATAAAGTTCTAGAATATTATTTAATATAATAGTTGGGTACCCAGTTGGATTATAACTGTTAAATACAGTAGTATTGAACAATTTTATTTCAAATGTGTACTGATCTAATTAATTTAATTATGACCAAAAATTTTAAAAATTACAGAATTAATATATATATATATATATATATATATATATATATATATATAAATAATATTGAATGATTGATTCGTTTCATGGTTATATCAACCCTGTACAAGTTATTCAACCCAGGAAAATGCTTTTTGATTGTCAGAATATTTTTAAAGTCATAATGATTTAGTGATGTACGTCTTAACGAAGATTAAAAAAACTAGTTATAAATAACCGACAATCTGAAATTATTTGTTTGAATATATATATATATATATATATTGTCATACGCAGACAGATCTGTTTCGCTGTATCACAGCTCATCAGTACGGTTAGACTCCGATTGCTATTACACAACCCAGGCTCGAAACCCGACCGATTTGGCGTCAGTTGGCGACTCTACCCCTGGGTCACGGAGCGTTCGGTGGAAGAAGGCAGTCTTTTTAGCGCATATCATATTACGCGCCCAAAGGCTAGAGTGCTCAAATTTCATTTTTACTGAATGAGCGATGCGTACACGCTAGAGTGGCTACTGTTTTTCAAAGTCTACCTTTCTTCTAGAGTGCTCAATCACGGTGTGAGAGCGAATAGCACCTCTCACGCTCACGGAGAGAGAGACAATAGCCAAGCAGCTTCAGATCAGTCCATTGGAGAGGCAATAGCGAGGTTGTCGGCTAAGTTTATTCAATTTATTACCGGTTGTGATATTTTACGAAAGCTCATACCACATGTAAGCTTTTTATTAGTATATTATAATTTTATTTGTATACAATAAGTATGTCGTCGAGTAGTAAATGATATATAAAATTGTTGTTGATTTATTGGAATATATATATATGTAAAATTTAAATAAACAACAGCTACTCCCGCAACTACAGATCATTCACTTGAACACTCTCGGCTGTGTTTAAATTTTATATAACAGCCAAACGTCCACCCATAGTTCAGAGGTAGAATCGCCGATTGATGCCGATTCGGTCGGGTTTCAATGCTGTCTAGAGCTAATAGGATGTCTACCCGTACTGAAGAGATCTGTCTGCGGGTGACTATATATATATATATATATATATATATATATATATATATATATATATATTTCACACTAAATCACTAGAAAATAACTACAAACCCCTGATGAGAGGATGGAAATATATATATATTTCCATCCTCTCATCAGGGGTTTGTATTTATTTTCTAATGATTTAGTGTAAAATACTCAATAGTAAGCAATAGTAGGCCTATCAATATATATGCAGCTATCATTTTGACGGTGTATAAATACAAATATTTTCCGTCAATTTTGACGGGACGGGCTCACTCGTAGACGAATATTCGTCAGATTAACCATTTTATTTTTATTAACATTTTAATTTTTTTTTCTTCTTTGTTTTATGACACCCTTGAACTGGTTACGTTTCAACTTATCTCTCAATGTTTTAAACTTAATCTTTTTGTCCCGTAATTCAGTTATGATTTTTAAACTACTCTGCAATGTCAGCGTTGTATTCCTAAGAATCAAATAATGTTTCTCCCTTGAGGATTCAGCTTTTGTACATTTATTGACAAACATAATTCGACAAAAGTAAATATTAACTTTCGCGTATATATTTATTTAGAAACAGATGATAAGATCTACAGGTTGTATAAATAAATCTCAAAAGCAAATTTCACTCGTGGAAACATATTGTAAATATATTCTAACAAAATATATACATATTTAGAGTATATTTATTATATAAATATTGTCTGAAATTGCTTGCACTGCTTAAAATATAATTTATTATAAAATTATTGCTATGCATAATGGCATTTGTCATGTTTTATTCATACCTCATGCTAATATTTGAAACATTTTTGGAGCATATTAATAGGTATAAGACTATTTTGAAGTTAGTCTTCGGATTTTGGATTTAGCTAAAGTATGCATAGTTATTTTTACCATATTTACATTGTTCGGATGATTGTCGTCGTCTTTGTTACCGTATTCACGGAGTTTGAAACAAAAATTTCAGTTCTAAATTTCAATTACCTGAAGAATTTCGAAGCGTGCAACGCCAACACGTCGGGAATATATAAACATAGATGAGAAAAGCAGTCCGAACAACGTAAATTGTGCAAATAATTAAAATAACATATCTCAGAAATATAGACATATATGCATCGGTATATTTTAAATAATTACTCTATTTTTTTACGTCATTTCCTGAAATTATATCTTACTATATTAGAGGTTTTTTTTAGTTCCCTGGTGTTTGCAGGATGATATTTGTCTTTCTGATTTTTGTTAGTTTTTGTTTCTTTCTGAGGATAATTGCGTGAATTAAAGAAACTCCTACAGAAAGCGGAAAGAAGTATCTACATATAAACTACAAGAAAACTGAATGCATCCTAATCAATAAATAAAAAATCCCAAAATGCCAATTACATGTTGGAGATACTAAGCTGTTGTCTGTAAATCATCACAGGCAACCTCACCTGCCTCTCATAAACATGGACAAAGCGAGTCTCCCCGAGAGCAATATACTACGCCTCCTCAGTCTTGCCCTCTCTTCTGATCTCAAGTAGAACCAATACATGGAGTCAAGAGCTAAATCCACAGCTAGGAAGATTAGGTCACTATGTCGGGCCAGGATGTTTGTTTTCCCGCCTTAAACCATCCTGCATATGTACAAATCAACCATTCATCAGTGCATAAAGTACGGCTGCCATATATGGTCAGGTGCCCTCGCTGTTCACCTCGGTGTTCTTGACAGGCTCATAAGGAGAATCAGTAATGTGATAGATATCGACTTGGCGGCTCGACTGCAGCTACCTTTCCACCGACGAGATGTGGCTTCCCCTTGTCTGTTCTATAAATACATCCATAGCTTCTGCTCCAACAAACATAAGTCACTGGTGCCTCTGCAGCAGGTGTATACTCGTGCAACCGACCTGGCAACTGGGTCTCACCAATTGCCAGTCTGTTTGCACAGTGAGATCAACCAAATGCAGACGACAAATCTACTCCTGCAGCTTCTTTCCTCGAACTTCCCACCTGTGGAACTCGCTTCCTTATTCTTGCTATCCTGATGGCTAAAACCTCCAGGAATTCAAATGCAAGTTCAAAACTCATCTCTTAACCACTTGACCCTAGTTCTTTCCTCACCACCCTGTATATCCTTTCCTTTCTCTCCACCTCTGCAACTGTCATCACACCTGTGTCTACTCCCTTCTCTTGCTCCTTTCTAAATGGTTTGACTCTCTCTTCACTCTCTTCTATCTAGTGCTTTTACTCTTATGTATCACCCTGCACATTAGTGGCGTTACCGTCTTGCTCAGGGTAATATGATTAAAAAAAAACTACAATCAAACAGGTGCAGAGATTTAAATACCTGGACATTGTTCTAACAGAAAAGAGTAAGTGCGATACAGTGGTCGAAAGGCGTATTGGCAAGGCCAAATATACATTCCAGAGACTAGAAAATTTCGCTTGAAACAAAGAAAAGAGTGCTAGATGTTATGACGTAGGCGATAATGACCCTTCACATCTCCTAATCTCTTGTGTCTCTTACTACCTCTTCTTCTGTTATCCCACATAATCCCCACTTCACCATCTATATGCTTGCCAGTCTAGTAAATCATGCGTTGTTTTCCTTGTCTCACTCCCCCTCTATCTGTCCCGTGTGTATCAGGTTCTCCAAGCCCTCCTTTCTCACTAAATGTCCCCAGAACCTCTGCAAACTTTTCCTGATGTAAATTATTAGTTTCCTTCTCGTGTACATCCTCTCCAAAATCTATTTGTTGCTCATGTGTTCCGTCTATAATATCCCCAGCATCCTTCGGTAGAACCAGATTTGGTTTGGTTTAAGTCTTTCTTTCATCTTTGATAAGATTGTCCAGATTTTTATCGATGACAAGATTCACCGCCATATCGAAGGACAAACATAACAATCTAGAACTTTCTTCTTTATTTCACGTATATCTAAGTCCTAATTGTTAATAATCAACGATTATTATTTTTTATATCTTTTTCGATATGTTGAGATATTCAGATACCATTCATAATTGTCTTTTATATTTTTTATAGAATGATATGCAATAAAATAGGGGCACTTTTGGATCCACAAGCATTCCCCAACCGCATGTGTTGTAGATATTTTCCTATGTTGCCAATTCTTACTGGAGTAGACTATTTACCAAACAAAGCAATAGAACCCAATCTGTCTTTCCCATAGATGTGAAAAGAAGAGATGGATTCCAAACTTACCCCGAAAATATGCTCTAAGTAATCCAAATGATGTACCTGTTTACTTTGATGATCTAGTGTTAATAGTGTGAACAACCTCTCCCTACACCATGCTACATAGATTTATCACATTTCATAGCATTTGTTTCCTGAAGTTCATGACATACAAGGTTTGAGTGTCATGCAAGGTAGAGGCTTATTGAATAATGTGTGTGATATGAATGAAAAGTTATGATGATAAGTAGAATAGATAAAGAAATCATGAATTGGTTAAGATTGTAGAGTCCTTCGAAGAATTCACGTGAGAGTCTGTTCTAATCTATAGCAGACTTTTTTCTGGGAGAGTAAAAATGTAATAAAGAACGAATGTCTTGCGACGATCACCATGTACAAAATCGACTGCTCTACGAGAATATCAGTCTTATTCAAAAAAATTTGCATAAAATGTTGGGAACTCTATGAAAGTTAAATTTCAACAGCCACAGCAAAAATGTGACAATTTGTCCGTTGTGGTGCATCGGATATCGGCTCGGAACGAGAAGTCAAGGAGCCGAGTTCGAATCCCAGGTGAATTCATTGCATTCACTTACGCGTAAATACCCTTGGGAAAGGTATTAATCCGTCTATTCTTTCCAGTTATGGGTTAAATAATAGGACAGATTGGG